>OVAP01000697.1:0-14853 GCA_900406295.1 Aurinia saxatilis
AAGTTCGTTTTAGTGTTTTCGCTTGCTTTTAATTGTTAGTCTTTTTCATTGGTTCTTAGTTTCTCTAGTTATTGCTTGTTTTAAGTTTGCGTTTTGAAAACCAAAAAAACCTTTTGATTGCTTTAGATTAATAGGAATTTGATGTGCTTATCGAGTTAATCGTTCTCCCATATGGATTGATCCTCAAACTATACTATGACTTCTCAAACGAGAGTTGTGGATAGCGAAAGGCTTTGAAAGNGTCCAATCAGTAACAATTTAAGTAGGACTTGGCAATCTCTTTCAAAGATAATCCTACGAAAGGTACAGCTCCAAACTTGTTGTATAACATTTAAGGCATGCAAAAAATTCAGCTTGTAAGGCAGTAGAATAGTTTGCTAATCTCGCACTACCAACATAAATATAGGTCCCTAAATGGTATCTGGTGATCCAATCTATACCGATGGTGTTGGACGTAGTATGAAAGCTCACATCATAATTACATTTAATCCATCCCACTGGCGAAGGCCACCATGAAGGAGGTTGGGGTCGTTGACGTGAAGGAGTATTGAGTGAAGGAGGAAATGATTCCAACCACATATACACTTCTATTTTTGCTCGTTGTATGTATTTGGGTGCTGTCCAAGCCTTCTGATTGAAACTAAGGTCATTACGCGATTTCCATAATTACCATATAGGCCAAAATAGAAAATATTTCTGGAACATGGTGAGATGTGTATTGTGTGCATGGCTTAGGAGAAGGCCAATGTCAGCTTCCAGGAGTCCATTATAACAATGGTGTGAAAAGGAGAAAGGTCGGAAGAGGACCATGCATCATAAGCATAAGCACATGTAAATAGAACATGATTACCTTCTATCTCAAGCTGACATTACTTACATAGTGTATTCATTGGAATGCCACGTGAAGCTAAGTTGTGTGTTGTACTCGGCGATGATGTGAGCGAGCACCTTATAAAATGTTGTTTTGGTGGTATTTTTATTTTCCATACTTAGGACTTGACTAGTGGACTTCCGGGAGGGGGTCTGTTACCATATAATATGGACGGAGAGATGATGCAAAGCCATATCCAGATTTGACAGTATATCTGCCATCTCTATTATAATGCCAAAGATTCTATTTGGTTTGGATTGTTTTGTAATATATATGGTTGTGCAAAGTGATAATTCACTCTTTTTTTCCCTCCCCTCTCTCTCTCTCTCTAATTTTTTTTGTTCTCCGCCTTCTATATTTATCAAAGTTGCAGATGATCTAAGCTTTAGTGACCATTGTCAGGGGCTCCTTTAGCGCTTGCAATGGCCCCCTTCTCCTTGTTAATTGTCTTTTCTTTTCCAGTGTTTTCGGTTTTGTTCTTAAGAGAAGAATTGTTCAAGAAAGATAAAGGAGTGACCAGTGGTACAAAACCTATTTGGGTTTTGGTGGATAGGCCGTGGTTTCATCGGATCGGTGTAATTCCCGTTGATGCATGTCAGCCAGTCCAATTTTCTGATCAATCTGCTTTTGAAAGTTATGCCATCCATGTTTCTTCTCCTCTGCGAAGCCCATCTCTGCAGCAAAGCCCAAGCCATGAGAAGAGTCCACAACGAAAGGTTATAAAACAACAAGAGGAAGCATATTCTATGCAATCAAAACATCGTTCATGTTGTTCCAAGTACATAATAAAGAAGTCGTATGATCTTTAATTACACAACCAATTCGAGGAGTTACAGAGTGGAGTAATGTGTGCCTAGATTCAATTCACTTGGTTCTAGGAATTGTAATTCCTTTCTCTATAGAAATTGTCGCTTGTACACTATTTTTTATTATCAGAGATACAACAAAATCCTTTCAGTCTTTGTTCTTCTCTTTCTCTTTTTCTTCACATGGTATCATAGCTTCTTTAAACCTTAATGCTGTAATGGCGGATGCTCAAAGACCTTATCCTTTTTTTTTCTTGTGTTCTTGTTGCGTCTTATGTCACGCTAAAACTTAGTGACAGTAATTATCTTCTTTGGAAAACTTAGTTTGAGTCTCTTCTTCATTGTCAGAAGATTCTCGGTTTCGTTAATGGTCTTATCGTAGCTCATGTTGCTACGATTACTAATAACGTCAATGGTGTTGATGTTGTCTTACCAAATCCTGATTTGATGCTTGGACATGTACCGATCAACTCATCAAATCAAGGATTTTTGGTACTCTTACCGAAGAAGTTCTCGGTTATGTTCATGGTCTTGATACTTCTGAAGATGTGTGGGTTTCCCTGGAATATAACTTCAACAAAAGCTCTATTTCTAGAGAGTTTATTTTAAGGCGCATGTTACAGTTGTTGAGTACTCGTGGAAAGGAGTTCCTTGTCTACTGTCGTGAATTTTGTGCTATGTGTGATCAACTAAGTTCAATTGGCAAACCAGTTGATTAATCAATGAAGATCTTCACTTTTCTCAATGGTTTAGGCCAAAAATATGATCCTATCTCCATTGTGGTGCAAAGCTCGATCTCCAGTCATCCACCACCATCGTTTGGTGATGTTGTCCCTGAAATCTCTGGCTTTCATACTAGGCTCGTGTCTTATGAAACTCAAGTTGATGTTACTCCCTTCTCTGCTTTTCAAACACAAAGAGGTCGTGGTAACTCTTCTCGTTTTGGTGGACGTGGTCGTGGTGGTTATTCCACTCGTGGTTGAGGTTTCTCTCAGCAAGTAAACTCTTCTCGATGGAATAACTCTCAAGCTGTCAAAGGTTCCAATAACAGCCATTCAGTGTGTCAAATATGTGGTCGTATCGGGCATTATGCTCTTAAGTGTTGGAACAAGTTTGACAATGCTTATCAAAATGAGGATGTTCCCCAAGCCTTAGCTCCTCTCCGGGTTTCTGATGATGCTGGCAAGGAATGGTACCTGGGTTCGGGTGTTACTTCTCATATGACCTCCTCTACCTCTACACTTCAACAGTCCACTTCATATCATGGGTTTGAATCTGTTATGGTTGGAAATGGGAATCAATTTCCCATTACACATGTTGGTTACTATCTCTCAAGTTAGTCTTCCTTAGTTCGATGTTCTGGTTTGTCTATCGATTCAAAAATCTCTTTTATTTGTTTCAAAGCTTTGTGATGATTATCCATGTGGAGTCTTTGTATTATTATTATTCTAATTGGGTATATATTACTGATCTACAAACTCAGAAAGTGGTGGCCAAAGGACCCAGGCACGATGATCTTTATAGGTTGAAGAATCAAGAATTCGTTGCTTTTTATTCAAATCGACAGGTGAATGCAAGTGATATAGTGTGGCATCAACGTCTTGATCATGCGAATTTTCAGATTCTTCAACACCTAAGAACCAACAAAGAGATATCTATTAATAATAGTAGTACACCTATCATGTGTGAGTCTTGTCAAATGGGAAAAAGTTCTAAATTACCTTTTTTTCATCTATGTCTAGTACCTCAAAAACCTCTCGATCGGATTAATTGTGATCTTTGGGGTCTGTCTCATGTTGTTTCCAATCAAGGGTTCAAAAATTATGCTATGTTTGTGGATGATTTCTCTCGGTATTCTTAGTTGTTTCCTCTCAAAGCAAAGTCAGATTTTATCAAGTTTTTTTGGTCTTTCAAAGAAAAATCGAGAATCAACTTAACAAGAAGATTAAAGTATTCAAAGTGATTGTGGTGGTAAGTTCACAAGCAATATTTTTCGGAAACATTTGACTGATCATGGGATACGACACCTTCTCCCTTGTCCCTCAACACCGCAAAAAAAAAATGGTCTCACTGAAAGAAATCACCGTCACTTAACTGAGTTGGCTTTGTCTATGCTTTTTCACAGCAAAACTCCTTTCAAATATTGGGTCGAGGCGTTTTATACTGCAAATCTTATGAGTAACCTCTTGCCTGCTGCTTTTCTTCGTAATCAAAGTTCTTCATAACTTCTTCATCATAAAAAACATGATTATTCGTTTCTGGAGATATTCGGGTCTGCGTGTTATCCGTGTTTTGCGTCCATATTCGAGTAACAAAATTGATCATCGGTCTCTCCAGTGTGTTTTCTTGGATATCATGCATAGTACAAGGGTTCTCGTTTCTTATATCATCCCACCACTCGCATCTACATCTCTCGTCATGTTATTTTTTATGAAGGAAGTTTTCCATTTGCAGATTGATATTTTAATTTTGATGAATCTCACTCTTCTCCGCTTCTTTTAAAATGGCAGTTGGCTCCTCCTCGTCCACACTTTTGTGCTACTCCTCCTCCACACTTTCATGTTATTCCTCCACACGAGGCTGTTCTGTTAGATGACTTTGACACTGAACATGTTGTGGACGACACATGGGATGTGAGTGAAACAGAGGATCACAATATTAAATCAGATATTCCTTCTTGAGAGACAATTTCTGATAGTGATGATATTTTACCGTTTTTCGATATGATTTTTCGGTGTTTTTAATAAATAAAGTATTTGATTTGAAACATAAACTACTGGATTTCACATTTTCCAGTTTGCAAAGTGTTTTTGTGAAAACAATGCATTTTAGGTCACAAATGGGCATTTTCTACTAAGTCCGACAAGTCAACATCAGAAGTCCAGGCCCGGATGAAGAAGATATTTATTTTGGAATGAAGTGAGGAGATAGGACAATCAAGCCACGTGAGTTAGCTTTCATATGGGCTTGAAATCAAGTCATTAGCCCTCCGAAGTAAGAAGTTAAGCCCAAATTACTGAAGGAGTATCCAGAAACCCACAAGATATGAAGGCCCAATCGACCGGACCAGAGGCCCACCGATCGATCGAGGCCCATTATGTCAGAGAAGGTTCGAGAAAAAATTCAGATATACATCGTTGCATTCGGAGAGATATTTGATTACGTTGGAGATAAATTTAGAAGATACCGAATCTTAAGAAACATGTTTAAAGATATCGATCGATTGGTGAAGATAGCTACGACCGATTGATCAAAAGGAGATAAACATAAATATTTGGATTCTCATCCAAATATTCTTCTTGATTTATCTCGGCCAACATCTCGACCCTCTTTACTATAAATACAGAAGACTAAAGTCCAAGAAAATCATCAGAAAAACTCTCTAAAGCTTCCAGGCATCCATGCTAATAGTTCACCAGTTTCTTTCAGTTTCTTTACTTTTATTGCTTTGATCATTGCTTTAAGGACGAAGTTTGTAATCTATGCACTCCAGAGAAGCTATTCTGAACCCTCTTTTAATACAAGCCATTTTCATTGTTATTATGTATACTTTTACCATGTCTGAGTAGTCTTTTAGTTAGGTATAGGGTTTCAATAGGAGGAAACATAGTTTGATAGATAGGCAATATGATTATGTAATGAGTAGTTTATAGGCTTACTTTCATATCAGAGCTTAATATAAATCATAGGATAAATCTGGTACTAATACACCATTTAGAGTAAGAGATCTAGAACTTGATAGTGAAAGCTTTACTATTTATAGTTTAGTAGGATTTGATTTCGTGAACTTAATGCCTAGATTGATTGGTTGATCAGCCCACATGTTCTCTTTCTAAAAAGATATATGTTAGAGTTAACTCGGATACCAATTGAACTAGACTGACTAAGTCTGACCATAAGGATACCCAGTTATTAGTGATTTCAACTATATAGCCTAGACTAGGATTTACATAGTTACTATCCTGAATAATTCAAACCGCATTGCCTGACTTCCTAAGCCTTTTATCATTGAATTTTCTCACGTTTTTTTCTTTTTTGTATCTTCAGGTACTGACCGATCGATCGCATAATCTGCTATCGACCGAAAGGTGTCTCAACCGATCGATCAGTTCATACGACCGATCGATCGTAAACCAAAACCATTTCATTTTGCTTCTTAACTCGAGTGAACTTGGACGTGCTATTGTGTACAATTTGCTCTCTTTGGATACGATCAATAAGTACTACTGCGAGACCTGTGCGCTTGCAGGAAATATTATGGACGAAAACTAATCCCCATCAAGTTTTCTGGCGCCGTTGCCGGAGAGCAACAATGACCACTAGTATAACAATCAAACTCCAGACTAAGCCTTTCATTTATGTGTTTTTCATTTTATTTTCATATTTTTTAAATAAAATAAAATAATAATAATAATAATATTATGCATAACCCCTTCCACACAATTGCAGGATATGATATGCCAGGGAGAACGTTTCAAGCATGCTCAGCCTTTAAAACACGAGGGCCGAGGACAGGAGAATATCACATCAAGACACAAGTGGTAGCACTGGTGGAACGCAACAAATTCGAGGGCCTGGACTCGGAACACCCTATGGACCATCTAGACGGCTTTGAAGAAATATGCAACACCACTCAAGTCGGTGGAATGACGCCAGGAGAACTCAGATACCGTCTGTTCCCTTTCTCATTAAGGAACAAAGCTCTTCGATGGCTTCGCTCACTCCCAAATGAAACATTCGAAGACTGGGAAGAATGTAAAAATGCATTTGTAAACAAATTCTTCTCGAGGTCTCGTTTAAACATCTTCCGAGACTTGATTCAAAGATTCCAGCGAGGGAGCAATGAGAGATTTCATGAGTCATGGAATCGATTAGAAGGATACACTAGAGACTGCCCGCATCATGGGTTCAGCAGCGAAAACCTTCTCAGCACATTCTATAGAGGGATACACATCCAACACCGACGGACACTAGACACCGCCAGTAATGGAGATTTCTCAACAAGGTCAGCAGCTTCAGGAATCGAGCTTATCAGGAACACGGTCACCAGTGATCAAAACAACGTGTCAGAGTTGACAGACCAGAGGGACGACACTTATGTTCCAGTCAAGGAATTTCAGCAGCTCAAGGAAGAGCTCAAGACATTCATCAGGAAACAGGACTCGCAAGCAGAGTCCATGCAGAGTCAGGAGTCAGGCAACAAAGGAAGAACGAAGGACGACCCTAATAAAGCACGACCAAGACCGAGGATTCCGACCAACATAACCCCTGACCCATTGATCGATCATACACGTCCATCGATCGATCACCAAGCCGCACCGATCGATCCTTTTAACAAATCGATCGACTGCGTCTCTGCCCAGATGAACGAGGCGACCTTGCACTACCACAGTTCAAGCAAAGTGAGCCACTTGATAACTTCCTTTTTCGACGACATGCAAAAAGGGGAAAGGAAGTTGATAAAGCGAGTAGACGACAACCTCTCCAAACTGATAAAGGAGGGAGAAATCCTGACAACACTACTCACCAACGACCTGATCGCCCTCCAAAAGAAGATAGCCAAGTCCGGCATACTGAATAGAGCTAACCACCACAACAGGGAAGAGTTACAAGCGGTAATTATGAGAAACGGTAAATTTTACAAGGAGCCGGAGTATCCTAAAGAAGTTGATGAACTACCTGATCCGGTGTCGATAAGCATAAAGGCTAGATATCCTGATGAATACCCAACCACTGCGCATGCAAAGGAGAAAACCTCACAACTGTATGATGAGGCGCCGACACATGCTCCCAAAATCCCTTTTCCAGGAGCACTCAAAAGCAAGAAGAAAGAAAACGAAGAGAAAAGATTGAGAGAGCTCATAGACCAACTCGTCATCAATTTGCCACTTGTGGAGGCTTGCAGCATGATACTTTCCCTGAGGAAGTACCTAAAGGGGATAGTCACAAACAATATCACTATATAAAAAAAAAAAGAGTGATGATGATATCCAAAGAAAGCAATAGAGCACTATAAGACGAAATGCCGAAAAAGTTAAAAGACCCCGGGAGCTTTGTCTTGTCTTGCAAAATCAATAGTGCAACTTTCCCACGATCTCTGTGTGACCTGGGGTCCAGTGTAAACATGATGCCTCACTCGGTGGCCAAATGCCTCAGGCTGAATGACTTCCAGAAGACTAAAATCACCCTGGTTCTTGCTGACAGATCCACGAGGCGGTCGATAGGAATGCTCGAAGATGTTGAGGTATATGTTAAGGGGTGTCTCATACTTACTGATTTTATAATCCTTGACTTTGACACAGAACCAAAATATCCATTAATTCTCGGAAGACCGTTCCTTGCAACGGCATGAGCTCTCATAGACGTAAAGGAGGGGACGATGAACCTCAGAGTAGGAGATATGGTGGTAGACTTCGACGTAAATAGGAGCCTCAGAAACCCGAGGATAGACAGACAGGTATATCATGTTAACACAATAAAAGATGAAATAATGAAAATCTACAGGGATATAAGTGACAATGAACCAGAGGAACACGAAGAGCTCATATCGAGAGAAGTTAACGATCACCATCAAACCATTGAAGAAGGGTTAACTCTCAATCATGAAGAAAACTGGGACAAGATGATTGCTTTGACAGCCCTTTCGTGCGAGGAAGATATCGACCAGGCCCAACCCCCCGAACAGAGTGATCGATCACCCTCTCAAGCCAGTCGACCCGTGGGATTGGAGGAAGTTCCCGAAAATCGAGCGCAAACCTCTGTCGCCTAGAGTACGGTACGCATACCTTGGAGATAATTCTACATATCCGGTCATTATAAACGATAGACTTAATAATGCAGAGCAAGCCTTTCTCCTTAATGAACTAAGGAAATATCGTAAAGCTCTCGGATACTCCTTCGAGGATATACCAGGAATCTCTCCAGATCTTTGCATGCATAGGATTCACCTGGAAGATGAGTCCAGATCGTCAGTAGAGCAGCAGTGGAAGTTAAACCCCAACCTCAGAGATGTGGTAAAAAAGGAAATAATGAAGCTCCTTAAGGCAGGAATTATCTTTCCAATGTCGTATAGCAGTTGGGTCGGTCCCGTTCACGTCGTGCCAAACAAAGGCGGGATGACGGTCATACAAAACGATAAAGGAGAGTCGGTAGCAACGAGGACAATTACCGGACACCGTATGTGCATAGACTACAGGAAGTTGAATGCAGCGACGTGAAAAGACCATTACCCATTTCCATTCATCGACCAAATGCTCGAAAGGTTAGCCAAACATAAATACTATTGTTTTCTTTACGGATATTCTAGCTTCTTTCAGATTCCAATCCACCCAGACGATCAAGAAAAGATAACCTTCACCTGTCCATACGGAACCTACGCATACAGACGGCCCTCGGGTTATGTAATGCACCAGCAACCTTCCAGCGCTGCATGATGTCAATCTTTACCGATCTAATAGAAGACATTATAGAATTATTCATGGATGACTTCTCGGTTTACTGTAACACATTCAAATCATGTCTTGATAATTTGTGTAGAGTATTAAAACGGTTTGAAGACAAACACTTGGTCCTTAACTGGGAAAAATGTCATTTTATGGTCCAAGAAGGAATAGTCCTACGCCATAAAATCTAAAAAAAAGGAATAGAGGTGGTAAGGCAAAAATCGAGGTAATGGTAAAACTATAACCCCCAAATAATGTAAAAGGCATTCATAGCTTTTTGGGACATGCAGGTTTTTAAAGGAGATTCATCAAGGATTTTTCCCAGGCGGCCCGACCGCTCACCAGATTACAATGCAAGGATATACCATTCGATTTCGATGACGAGTGTCTTGACGCATTCAGGAGAATAAAAGCAGCCTTGATCTCGGCACCAGGGGTTCAACCGCCAGACTGGACTCAATCTTTCGAGATTATGTGTGATGCAAGCAACTATGCCGTGGGAGCAGACTTAGGACAAAAGAAAGACAAGAAGCTGCATGTCATACATTATGCAAGTAGGGCACTGAATGACGCTCAGTGCAGCTATGGGACTACTGAAAAGAAATGCTAATTGTGATATTTGCCTTGGAAAAGTTTTACCCGAACCTGGTCGGCTCGAAAATTATCGTCCATACTGATCACGGTGTTCTCCGTCATTTGATAAAGAAGAAAGATTCCAAGTCTCGCCTGCTGCGATGGGTGCTGCTTCTAGAGAAATTTGACCTGACAATAGTAAATAAGAAAGGCATCGACAATGGAGTAGCAGACCATCTTTCCAGAATGAGAATAGATGAAGGAGTGCCCATTTGTGAAGACCTGATAGATGAAAACATAAATCGACTAGAGGTGTTCGCAATAGAAGAATGGCTACAACTGGTCCCCAAGAAGCATGCACCGGAGTCACCTTGGTATAGCCACATTAGAAACTATTTAGCAGCTAACATTGAACCCCCTTCTTCACAGGATATAGGAAGAAAAAGTTTCTAAGGTAAATCCGGCGCTATCATTGGGACGAAACTTATCTATACAAGAAATGCTCTTATGGCCTTTTTTGAAGATGTATTCCGGAAGACGAAATTCCAAGAGTTTTAAACGGATGCCACAGTGCGGAAAACGGAGGACACTTTGCCACGTTCAAAACGGTCTCGAAAGTACTTCAAGCCGGCTTCTGGTGGCCAACCATGTTTAAAAACACACATTCATACATGTCCAAATGCGACGCATGCCAACGAACGGGGAACATCAGCAAACGGAACGAAAATCCACAAAATTTCATTCTAGAAGTCGATGTGTTTGACGTATGGGGGATAGACTTCATGGGGCCCTTCCCTGCTTCTAACGGGAAAGAATACATCCTAGTAGCAGTGGACTACGTTTCCAAATGGGTAGAAGCAATCGTAACAGCAACAAATGACGCCGCCGTAGTCATCAAGCTATTTAAGACAATCATTTTCTCCCGCTTTGTAGTGCCCCGGATGGTAATAAGTGATGGAGGAAAATATTTCGTCAATAGAGTCTTCAGTGAACTAATGAAGAAAAATGGGATTAGACATCGCGTCGCCACACCCTATCATCCTCAAACCAGTGGCCAAGTCGAGGTGTCAAACAGGCAAACCAAGAGTATCCTAGAGAAGACCGTGAACAAGTCCAGGTTAGATTGGTCTGATAAACTCCATAATGCACTCTGGGCCTATAAAACAGCTTTTAAAACCCCACTAGGGACCACGCCTTACCACTTGGTCTATGCAAGGCATGTCATCTTCCAATTGAGCTCGAATACAAAGCAGCATGGGCAATCAAAGAGATGAACCTTGACTTCAGGAAGTCTGGTAGAAAACGCCTTACTACCCTTATCCACATGGATGAACTCATACATCTCGCCTACGAGAACTCAAAACTCTACAAGGAAAAAGCAAAAGCCTACCATGATAAGAGGATAGTCCGACGTGACATCCAGCCAGACGACCTGGTACTCCTATACAACTCTAAAGCTCGCCTCTTCCCTGGAAAGCTACGATCTCGTTGGCACGGACCTTCTAGAGTAAAGGATGTCACGTCACATGGAGCAATTGTTCTCTAGAGAAAACACGAGACATACTTCACAGTGCATAGTCAGAGGGTAAAACCCTACTTTGCAGAAGAAGAAAATAAGGTTTCACCCATGATAACCTTTCACAAGACACCACCACCGGAGAACTAAAAATCTCCAAACCATGTCGAGCTAACCGACTTAAAACAAAAGTGCTGAGTGGGAGGCTGCCCACTGGTACGTCTTGGAATAGGTTTTATTTTTAATATTTTTGTGCGTGTCTCATGAAATAGGATTCAACCATGAGGATGCAGAATCGATCGATCGCCTTAACAAAAATCGATCGATCGTCTGCAGTTCACAAGCTTCACTTCATTATCTCCATGGAAAACTAGAGGCCACTGATTCGAATCAACTGGTGATCCAGGAGAATGATGCGTGCTTCAACACTAATCGAGAGATAGTAAAAAATCAGGAGAATCGCATTGTGGTTCGGTCGATTGATGGCTCATCCATCGATGAAGAATCAGAATGATGAACACTTCCTTAATTTAACACGACAGATGATGATATACTGATGTCGTCAAGTATAAATCCTCTCCTATTTCTGTAAAATTCTTTCGATTTCAATAAGACAAATAAGGTCATTCGATACACTTAAAGACAACGAGGTAACCATTTTCCATTTCTATTTCAATCCATTTTAATTCCCATTTTTCTCTCACAGTTTGTCAATATCGAGGACGGTGAAATTCAAGTCTGGGGGGTATTTCTCGTTATCTAACTCGTTTGTTTCTTTTGACGCACTTTTACACCCATTAAAAAAAAAATTATCGAGTCAAAAGCATTTTATTGAGTCAATTCAGGTCTGAAACAAGGACCTTACTCACAACTGGACTGTGGCCTAGTGACCATCTTTACAAGACTTCCCCGAGGCACTTGTTTCAAAAACCCCATACTCAAGCTTCCCCAGCACATCTCGGTTTGCACGTACTTTAATAACTCTGATTTCTGACTCTATTTTATTTGGACCTAAACCGGATTATAAATCTTTCTTGCTCGAGGTATTAGATTAGAAAAAACAAATCCATTCAGGACTTCTTATCCACTTTACCACTCTCTTGTTGATCCTCAATGGTCAACTTATCTTAAGTTGCCACCACACCCATAAACCTAACCTCTTTTCAAACCCCATGCAGTCTTTTTTGTCTTTTTGTCTTATATGCAGTATGTGTAAAATGGCCGGAGAGATGAGACCAACGCAGTTTTTCCAATCACTTGTGAAGACTGGCGAAAAAAGGGCATACACGATCTTAACACATGCATGAAGATTCGAAGAGGAGGTTTCAAGGCTGATTTCTCTGGTGATATTTCATCAAAATCAAGGTAAAATTTTTGTCTTGCTATATATGGTGAAAGCTTTCTCAAAAAAAAAAAAAAAAACTTTATGATCCCTACTTGTTTAGGAAAAGGGCCAAGGAAATCAGAGGTCAAAATGAAGAAAGGTGGAAAACATTTAAAGGAGTATGAGGAGGTTCAATAATACTTTAGATTCCTTTGAAGAATCTAAGTCTGGG
This sequence comes from Aurinia saxatilis, assembly GCA_900406295.1. Lineage (NCBI taxonomy): Eukaryota > Viridiplantae > Streptophyta > Magnoliopsida > Brassicales > Brassicaceae > Aurinia > Aurinia saxatilis. Next base: position 12,765 of record OVAP01000697.1, read on the forward strand.
GGAGGAACAAGCCGAGCTAAGGAGAGAGTGATTGGGAAACTGTGCCATCAAGCGGTCCGATCTCTCTTGTTTTTTTTGCAAACATATCGCATTTCTCTTGAGTACGGTAAACCCTAAACACACTAGCCTCACCTCTAAATATTAGCCTTTTCTCATTACACACCGAGCCAGTTTTACCTAGCTGATATTTTCCAGTAAGAAAGCTCACGCAAAATAAATAAATGTAGAGAGTCAAGATTTCGGTACCTTTTGGGTACTTGCAGGTTGAGATTCTTGTTAGACCAGTTGAGAAAGTTGCGGTTGGAGTATGAGATGAGAACTTTTGGCAGGATTGTCGAGATGACCATCACGAAGTTGCACCTCTAAGTTGTGGTACAAGTAAGCGAGTTCCTAACTTTTCAAACTTGTTTCCTTTCTTAGCGTGTTGTTTGTTCGAGGACGAATAAAGCTAAGTCTTGGGGATTTGATAGTGATGATATTTTACCGGATTTAATAAAGAAACTATTTGATTTGAAACATAAACTACTGGATTTCACATTTTTTCTATTTGCAAAGTATTTTGTGAAAACAATGCAGTTTAGGTCAGAAATGGGCATTTTCTACCAAGTCCAACAAGTCAAAATCAGAAGTCCAGGCCCGGATGAAGAAAATGTTTGTTTTGGAATGAAGTGAGGAGTTAGGACAATCAAGTCAAGTGAGTTATCTTTCACATGGGATTAGAATCAAGTCATTAGCCCTAAGGAGTAAGAAGTTAAGCCCAAATTACTGAAGGAGAATCCAGAAGCCCACAAGACATGAAGGCCCAATCGACCGGACCAGAGGCCCACCGATCGATCGAGGCCCATTATATCAGAGAAGGTTCGAGAACAAATTCAGATATACACCATTGCATTCGGAGATATATTTGATTACGTTGGAGATAAACTTAGAAGATACTGAATCTTCATAAACGTGTTTAAAGATATCAATCGATTGGTGAAAATAGCTACGACCGATCGATCAGAAGGAGATAAACACAAATATTTGGATTCTCATCCAAATATTCTTCTTGATTTATCTCGGCCAACATCTCGACCCTCTCCACTATAAATACGGAAGACTGAAGTCCGAGAGAATCATCAGAAAAATTCTCTAAAGCTTCCAGGTATCCAGACTAATAATTTACCAGTTTCTTTCAGTTTTTCTTTACTTTTATTGCTTTGATCATTGCTTCAAGGACGAAGTTTGTAATCTCTGCACTCCAGAGAATCTATTCTGAACCCTCTTTTAATACAAGCAATTTTCATTGTCAATATGTCTACTTTTACCATGTCTGAGTAGTCTTTTAGTTAGGAATAGGGTTTTACTAGGAGGAATCATGGTTTGATAGATAGGAAATAAGAATATGTAATGAGTAGTTTATAGGCTTACTTTCATATCAGAGCTTGATATAAATCATAGGATAAATCTGCTATTAATACACCATTTAGAGTAAGAGATCTAGAACTTGATAGTGAAAGCTTTACTATTTATAGTTTAGTAGGATTTGATTTCTTAAACTTAATTAAAATTGAATGCAGCGACGTGAAAAGACTACTCAGACATGGTAAAAGTAGACATATTGGGTTGAAAGCTTTACTATTTATGGACGTTCCACTATGGGGTTGTGTGTGTATGTGGAATCTAATGTTGTGTCTTGGAGTGCCAAACGCCAACCTACAGTTTCACGGTCTGTGACGGAGGCTGAATATCGGGCCCTTGCTTACACTGCTTCTAAGCTCACTTGGCTTAACTCTCTGCTCCGAGACTTAAATATTCCACAATCTGGTCATGCTCTTATCCGGTGTGACAGCCTGTCAGCTGTTCATCTCTCTGCTAACCCTGGTTTCCACAATCGTTCTAACCATATTGAAGTGGACTATCATTATATTAGAGAACATGTGGCTCTTGGTCTCATTGAAGTACAACACATTCCTGCCGCATTTCAGTTGGCCAATATCTTTATTAAGTCTCATCCTCGGCATTCTTTTACTGTGTTCCGCAACAAACTTGGTGTTGGGACTCTTCCCACCACAAATTTGGCGGGGGGGGGGGGGGGGGGGGGAAAATT
>OVAP01000697.1:20284-31179 GCA_900406295.1 Aurinia saxatilis
TTTTTGTATAACCATAAATTTTTAATTATGTCCCTTACTATATATATGTTTTCATTCATTTACTAATTATTATTAATAAGTTGGAATAATTTTAATGATTTATGTTTGATATATATAAATGTTTTGATTCATGTAGTAAAATAATTTGAAATATTTATGTTTGATATATATAAATGTTTAATTTGATTCATGTAGTAACTAGTATTAATAATTGGAAATACTTTGAATGAATTATGTTTAAATATATATATGTTAATAATTTGTAATATTTAATCAGAATTTTTTATATATATTTCTTTTCAAATTAGAATGATATTCTTGTGGTTATTTTCTTAGTTTCTTTAATATGGGTAAATGGTCTTTTGTCAAAAGATTAGCACCCTTCTAATAAGTCTATGAGAGACACTTTAAATTAGTAATTATTGAAAAGATTAACCCTATTCTTGTAAATTTTTCTAAAAAATACAAAAAAAAAATATCATAGAATGACTTTTGAAAGAGTACAAATGAGAAAAAAAGAAGATATGCAAAAAGGAAAAAGAAAACAAATAAACGTTAAATTTTGTCAAATGTATAAATAATAGAAAATAATAGCAAGTCAAGTGCTTATCCCACCCATCGATTCCTCTCGGACACTGCCCAATCTCTCCCTCCATACTCTCTCTTTCGACAAAGAAAAAGTCAGCGCCGTCCTTTACGCCATAGTTTGTCTCCTTCTCTCTCTCTCTCTCCAAAAGCAAACAGAGCTTTTCTAACAAAGATCACCAAAATCATGTCTGAGGACTGGGATCTTTTCGCCGTCGTCAGAAGCTGTAGCTCGTCTGTCTCTACGGCAACTATAAACACTAACCACGGAGGAATCTGTAAACAACAAGATTCTCCTGCTCCTCCTCCTCTTCTGTTCCCACGCATCCATGGAGACAGAGACAGAGAGACTTCTTCTTCTTCTTCTTGCAACGAGCTTCAAGATTCTTGCAAACCCTTTTTACCTGTTACTACTACTCCGACTATTACTTGGTCTTCTTCTTCTCCTCCTCCTCCTCCTCCTAGTAATGTTTTAATGAAACAAGAACCAGGAGTCCTGGAATCACAAGATCTCAAACCTCCTCTTGCTGTTAGGGTTTTCCCACCTTCCACATCCATTTCTTCTTCTTCTTCTCTGTTTGTATTCAGAGGTCAACGCGACCTTCAACAACAATCATCCCAAGCTCCTCTTAGATCCAGAAAAAGGTTGATTTCATCGATAAAAGCCATGCATCTTTTTTTTTTTTTAATCAAAAAAGTATTCTTCTTTAATTTTTATCATCTTTGTTTTGTTCGTTCTGATAAAGCAGAAAGAATCAACAAAAGAGAACCATATGCCATGTAACTCAAGAGAATCTCTCTTCTGATATGTGGGCATGGCGTAAATACGGTCAAAAACCCATCAAAGGCTCTCCTTATCCCAGGTCCAGTCTCTCTTCAAACTCTTACTTTCGCCTTTTTTTTTCTCGGGTCAGACACAACAAAGTGTGGTAACTAAAGGGGATTTGGTTTGACATACATACAAAAACAGGAATTACTACAGATGCAGTAGCTCAAAAGGATGTCTAGCAAGAAAACAAGTTGAAAGAAGCAATTTAGATTCCAACATCTTCATCGTCACTTACACCGGAGAACACACACATCCTCGTCCCACCCACCGGAATTCTCTCGCCGGTAGCACACGTAACAAGTCTCAACCCGTGCCGAAACCCGACCACCCATCGGGTCAAACCCTTCCCGGGTCGGATACACTAAAAGAAGAGATTCATCTTTCTCCCACCACACCCTTGAAGGAGAACAACGACGTTCAGGGAACAAACGGAGGAGACGAAGAAGTCATGATCATGGAAGACGACGAAGAGTTGGATGAACCCGAAGAAGAAGAGGAGGAAGAGGAAGATGATGATGATGATGATGACGTGGATGATCTTTTAATACCGAACTTGGCGGTGACAGATCGAGATGATTTGCTCTTTGGTGGTCATTTTACCAATTGGTCCGCCGGATCCGCCGCCGACGGTGGTGGATAATGAATGCAGACGAATATAATCTCCATTTCTTTTCTTTTTTAGTTTTTTCTAATACAAAAATCAGTTCTTTTTCCGTAAAAAAAACATATGTTATATCGAGAGAGATAAGACAAAAGACTAATGTATAGTTTCTAATTTAATGTCGAGGTAATTAAAATACCAAAATCATGTGGGAACTACACGACAATTAGTTCGGTTCAAACCGGAAACTACGACCGGTTTTGGCTATCTATTATTTGTGCCATGGCTTCTATTAAAATGGTCAACCATTTTTTATTATAAACCAATTGTATATATTCTGTTAATTTTTTGTGTAATTCGAAACGTCGGTCAAACATATTTTATTCGTATTAGAAAATCCTGCAATTAAACAAACGTCTCTGGAATTAACTAATCTTTGGTTGTTGCTGATATCATTAAAATAAAGCTATGACGAAACAGATATTACGATTTTTCAAGTATAAAAATATGTATTTATAAATCTCATATATTATGGTCGGTCCAGATTCTCATGACGAAAGATGGGGCATGCAAGTTGTTATCTCGCTTATCTTACTAGTTTTTATTTAAAAGTCTTTTATCATTACTTTAGTGAACCAGCATTTAATGTTACCTAAACACAAATTGAGCAAAAAAGGACTTTATTTTCAAAAAACATATCCAAAGTAAGAGTTGGCCATAATTTTTTTATGGGCAGGTTTCAATAATAAATACAAAATACTAGTTTACAATAAAATAGATGAATTAATTATAACTAGAAAAGAAAAATAGTATAGGATAAAAAAATAAAGATCACCATTGAAATTAGGGGTGGTCAATCAAGTCTTTCAAGTTTTGGTACAAATCCAAATTCTTTAGATTAATAAATGTATGACCAAAATAAATCCAACGGAAATTTGGATCAAGTTTTTCAAGGTTTGAATCAAGTCTAAGTTGTTTGGATCATAAATAATTTGACCGAAATAAACCTAAATTTAATTTTTATTTGAGTTATTTAAGTTTGAATATGGTTTATTCAGGTTGTTTAAGTTTTATTTGGGTTGTTTAAGTTTTAAAATAAATTCTTAAAACCAATATCAATAAATAATATTATGTTATTTTTACATATACAAAATGATTTATTGCTAAAAATATTTATTTTGATTTTGGTAATATTACATTTATGTTTGTTAATTTGGAATATGATATTTAAATTTAATAGTTAATGTAAAAGATTTGGATTTTGTTTGGGTTATTTATTTATCCAATGACTGAATTAAACAACTTAAACACATTGATATTTAATATTATGTTTAAATGGACTTTTATGAGAACCATTAATCGAGGTTTTCTCAAATCAGTTCAAATTGTTTGGATTGACTACCCCTACTTGAAATAAACTTTGTTTAAAACAAAGCCACTTAGATAGGCGATTCCTTAACTTTTCGGTCAATGTCACTTACGTTAGTAAGGTGGTTTTGCCGATGTTGGTGTACCTCACACTATTCATTTATTTATTTTGGTCGGAAGGTGTACCTCACAGTATTTTACAATAAACTATAGATGAATTAACTACAAGTAGAAGAGAAAAATAAAAAGATTGGCATTGAAACCAACTTTGTTTAAAACAATGCTATCTAGATACGTGATTCCTTATTTTTTCAGTCAATGTCTATTCAGCTTAAGCGATGTTGGTTTACCTCACGCACATTGAGGAAAAACTCTCCTCCCCCATACCTCTTTCCNNCCCCCCCCCCCCCCCTATGTGATAATGGAAAGTTTGGAGCATGGAACTAAGGAGCAGCTTGTAGCTGAAGAGAATGGAGCTAAGGAGCAGCTTGTAGCTGAGGAGAATGGAGCTAAGGAGCAACTTATAGCTGAGGAGAATGGAGCTAAGGAGCAGCGTGTAGCTGAGGAAGATGAAGCTAAAGAGGAGGCAACCTTGCACATTCATGTTGGTCCGATGACAAGATCTAAGACCAAGCTGTTTAATAAAGCCATTAACACATTGCTAAGAGGGGCTAAAAGCAACCTTAGTGAAATAGCTTATCCAACTACACTGGTTGTGATCCAAACTAACTAAGGGTTGTCAATGGGACATGTGTGTTCTTGCACTCTTTTCCTTGGTATGGTTTGACCAAGGTTTTTAACGAGGCATGTAACACACACTTATTCATCTATGCCCATTGATAACAACGCTTAAAAGAGAAGCCAAAGTTTAAATTCAAATTTTAGTCACAGGGAGCTTTAAATTCAGTCTTGGAGTGTTTATTTCTTGTTTTCTGTCCCAAGAACAATAACTCTGCAGCCCTAGACTCTCAGACTCCTATAAATTCGTGGTCACCCTCTAAATAAAGATGTATCAAACCTTTTTATCAAAAATCTCTCTGAAACTGTTTGATCATGTGCGTGTGTGTGTAATATCACAAGTTCTTTGTGTTTTGCTCTTGGTGTGTAATATCCTTCAGCAAATCCGAGTTTGAAAGCTTGAGAGGTCTTCCACAACTCCTGAGAGTTTCTTCCCTTCTACAACTATCCAAAAACGTCCATATTCACTCTCAGTTCATCCACAAATCCATCCACAATCATCTACATCAATCCGCTGCATATCTGATTCAGTTTGGTGCCTTTTGGCATCATTCTTAATCCCTGAAGTCATAGATCTGTTCTGCAANCCTTTTGGCATCATTCTTAATCTATGAAGTCTTGGATCTATTCTGCAAATCCATCAACCACGAAGTAGTTCCAGAGGCTTGCTCCATCTCAATCAGGAGTGTATCACCCCCCCCCCTCTTCATTTATGTCATGGAGGTTGTCATCACATATCCTCCTCAGTCGCTGAAACTTCCTCCGGATCCCAGATGCTTGATTCTTCTCCTGACCTCTTCGCAGTTGTTCCTCTTCTCGTCTCCCCTCAACAGACCCTCCCGCCTCGGATTTTCTTCCTCTCGTTCCGATTGAAGTTAATTGCAGTTCCACGTAGGGATGGGCGTAATACCCGAACCCGAAGATCCGAACCGAATCAATCCAAAAAAGTGGAACCGAATCCGAACGGAAACCGACAAAATATCTGAATGGGTTCTAAACTCTTATACCCGAGAACCGAACCCGAATGGAACCGAACGGGTACCCGAAAATACCCGAAATAAAATTATACACCTTAAATATTAACTATATAAAAATTTAATATAACATATCTATCCAAAATTACAATTAGATATTAATTATTTTTATATCAAAATAATTAAAATATCAAAAATAACCAAAATATACAAAGTTATTAACTTTATTTATAAAAATTTAACCTATTTTTATGATTTTTGGGCATCGAAACCCAACCGTAGCTAGTTTTAGTCTAAAATGTTGATAAAATTCGGATACTTTTATACCCGAATCGGACACGAATTATTTTCGGATGAACATCGGTTCTCTGTCAATAAAACTGAACCGAGGTAGACCCGAATCGAACCCGAACCGAAATTTTGTAATACCCGAATGGATACAACTTTCTTAGAACCGAATACCCGAGACCCGAATGGATCGGATCCGAACCCAAATGCGCAAGCCTAGTCCCACGTATCTAGGTTCCTCTCTTCAAGCAAGATCTCATGAGTCTATTATTTATTCTCTTGACAATTAAAATCTTCCAAGTGTAGTTAATCTCCCATTTTTATGGGCTTCCCGCTTCAAATCCTCTGTCCAAACATTGAAAAAGATGAGATCCAACCTTTTTGGATGATGGAACGCCAGCAGTAGCTTCTAGTAGCTCTTCCTCCTTCAGTTCAACTTAAAAATGTCGAGATTTAGAAGAGTACTTGAAAGTGCACTTTCATGGATCCTCATGCGATATATATGATGAACACTCTTCCCCCCCTCGTCACCACTCTTTCATCTTCCATGATTGAACTTTAAGAAAGTCTCCTACAACTAGACCTCTTTGATCTCAAATTCCATGGCCTCACATACACCTGAACAAATAAAAATCCTGAGACCCACTGCAAAGAAAATTGACAGGTTGATTGTTAACAGCCATTGGCTTACTACCTACCCTCATAGCTATGCCTCCTTCCTAGCCCCTCTATTCTCAGACCACACCCCTTGCCTCCTTAACCGATCCAGTCCTTTGCCCTTATCGGACACTAAGCCTTTTAAGTACTTCAACCACCTCTCAAACACACCCACTATTCTTGTCTAAAGTGGCAGCGGCTTGGAATCTTATCGGGGTACCTTCCACTCACGTGCATTCTTTGCCTGCATTATGTGTAAAGCTAAAATAACTAAAAAGAGTGCTCAAAACACTTTATTGAGAAGAATTTTCAGATATCCAAAAGCGAGTGAGAGATACTAACCTTTTGCTTCAGTCTGTGCAGGTTAGAGCTTTGGAAAACCCTACTACTTCTCTGTTTCAGGAGGAAAAAGGCCTACATGACAAATATGATTTCTTAAGAACAATAAAGGAGGCATATTTCAGGAAGAGATCACGTACTAACTGGTTAAAAGAAGGAGATCCCAACACGACTTACTTCCACAAAGTGACACATATGAGAAACTCAAGGAATGCTATAAGAACGCTTACCAATTTTGTCTCCCAGCATTTTCAGAGTATCCTTAGCCCACAATTGTACTATCCAACATTCTGCCCCTTACAATGGCTCCAAACACTTATTCCCTTCAGGTGCTCACCACAATTAAAGCAGTCTCTCAGTCAACCACCCTCATCGGATGAGATAGTTTTCACTCTTTTCCACCTAAACTCCAACAAGGCTCCGGGACCCGACGGTCTCACAGCAGGCTTCTTCAAATCAGCGTGGACGGTAGTGGGTGAAGAAGTGGTAGCTGCAGTGAATCAGTTCTTCGTCACTGCTTTTCTCCCTGCAGTTTTGAACTCAACTATCCTATCCCTTATCCCAAAGAAGTTTGGTGCTTCTCTCATTACAGATTTCAGGCCTATCTTTTGTTGTAACACTCTGTACAAATTGATATCCAAGCTTTTGGTGCTTCCCTTCGTTGAAGGGAAGCTCTTATTGGAAAATGTCGTACTGGCCTATGAGATTGCACATGGAAGCCATATTAGTAAAGGGTCAAAAACAAATAACATTGAAAGTGGATATAGCTAAAGCCTTTGATAGTGTGAGTTGGGGGTTTCTTTTTACCTGTCTGAAGAGGTATCGAGGTGCCAGAGGTGTTTCTTAGGTGGCTACATGCGTGTGTCTGCACCCCTTCTTTCTTTGTGGGCTTCAATGGTACATTTCACGGTTACTTCAAGAGTAAAAGGGGACTGAGATAGGGAGATCCCCTGTCCCCGTACCTCTTTGTGTTAGTCATGAATGCTCTTTCCTTCATGTTGGATAAAGCGGCTTCAACGGGTTTATTTGGTTACCATCCAAAGTGTGCTGCCTCGAGGATCACCCATCTAAGCTTCGAAGATGATCTCCTTATTTTCATGGAAGGTCAATGTCCTCCTTAGCAGGCGTCTTGCAGGTCCTAAAAGAGTTTGAGCACTTATTTGGTCTCTCAATTAGCATCCCTAAATCTTGCTTCTATCATACAGGCCTGTCAAAAACAGAGGTAGAAACTATTAGTGTGAGCACATGTATCACTAACGGTACACTGCCAATAAGATACTTAGGCTTACCTTTAACCACTAAGAAGCTTACCTTATTGGATTGTGCTCCTCTTTTGCTCCAAGTGAAACAGAGATTTAACTCCTGGATGGCAAGGTCATTGTCTTTTGCTGGCAGATTAATGCTTCTAAAAAGTGTAATCGCGGGCATTACTACTTTTTGGTGTGCTGCTTTCATCCTCACAAAAAAATGTGTGGACAAAATCAACTCACTTTCTAGCGCATTTTTTGTGGCATGGGTCCACAGAAGGATCTCACTCAGCTAAGGTATCATGGGAGAACGTAACACTGCTTAAAGAGGAGGGGGGGGGGACTAGGCCTTACCAATTTAACAGCCTGGAATAAAGCATCAGTGTTGAAATTGATATGGATGATCTTCTTTAAAGAAGGATCCATTTGGGTGGCTTGGTTCCTGAGAGAAGTTCTTGGAGGTAGTCTTGGGAACTTCTGGACGACAAAGGAGAAACAAAAAGTTTCATGGTTAGCTAATAAGCTTTTAAGGTTAAGGAATGATGCTTACAAATGGATTCATTAGGATATAGGAATGGCAAAACCTGCAAGTTTTGGACCGACCAATGGTCACCCTTTTGGAAACTACTGGACTATTTAACACCACTATCTCCAGCAAGATTAGGGATACCGTTGCAAGCTTCGGTGGCAACCCTCTGGGATAATGGAGCTTTTAACTTAGTCTCCGCTAGGTCTGATGAACATCTATCTCTGCTAACCCACCTGACCACGATTAATCTCCCTGACTCCCCAGATGTGAAGCGTTGGTGGATAAACGACAACCTAAAAGCATCAAATTCTACCTTGTCAATTTATAAAGCAATCAGACCCAAGATTCAATCAGTCCCATGGCACAGAGCGATTTGGTTTTCAGGGGGGATTCCAAAGCATAAGGTACTAATCTGGTTAATCATGTTGAATCGTTGTCCCACCAGAGATTGGTTAGCTGCTTGGGGAATCAACACGCCTACCCTGTGCCTTCTTTGAGGGACAGAGAATGATTCTAGAGACCATCTGTTTTTTTAGTGTGACTATAGTTGGAGCCTCTAGACTCGGGTAGCGACTCGATGCAACCTCGATCATGGCAAGCTTCTCTCGCCCAAATGACTAGCCCAGGCCTTCCACGTCTTAAAAAATCGTTGTCCGTACTAGCGTGGCAAGCGGTGATGTATTCCCTTTGTACTGAACGAAACCATCGCTTACACCAAAGCAAATCATCTCCACCAGAGCTTCTCTTCAAGCATATTGATAGGCAGATCAGAAACAGAGCCTCTGCTTACCGTGAAAGAAACCCCGAAAAAGCGTCAGCCCTATTACGTCTTTGGTGCTCCACCCAGCCCTAATCTGTCTCACATGCCCGCCGATCCCCTTTTCATCTTCAAGGTTTCATTCCTCGTCGATTTATGATCCTATCTACCAATTACCCAACCGTTTTTTTGTCTGTTTCAATCCTAACTACCGTGGTTCAATGCTGGTTCTATCGTAACTATGCTAGTTTCTATTAAACTTTACTTGGGCTTCCAAGTCTTGGGCTATAAAGCTCTGTAATTCTTATTCCCTTGCATTAAATAAAAAAGCCTTTTACGAAGAAAAAAAGACTTAATCACATATACCCATTTTATAAGACCCTTAATCATATATACCCACCATATCCATTCATTTAAGCAAAAGTTTAGACTACCCTTCTTCCTTCATCTCTCCTACTTTGTCTCTCCGAAAACCATATGACGATAATCTCATCTCCGTCGTTCCAGATCTGATCCAATCCAAGCGACTATGGAAGGAGGTGCTTACCGTGGAGTTCCTGTGGTGATGGCCGTGACAGAGGAGATCGTACGATGGTGGTGGAGAAAAAGCGACACTCATCACCTTCTCCTCGGCAACTCAAGCTTCTTCTTGGCGGCTACAACACCATCGTTGTCGACAATCTCAATCTTGATAATTCCTCTCTCGTCTCGATCCAACGCGTCAAGGAACTCGTCGGAGATCATGGAGAAAATCTCTCAGTTCCTCAGGTTTAACCATTTATTCCCCTGTTTTGCTCTAGCGATTCGATTAAAAATTCATTTTGTTCTGAGAATTTTGGTGATCATGACCCAAATTGAGAGTTTTTTCCTCAATAATATCAGTCAATTCGATTTTTGGATTTCTGTTTTCTCCGATTTGTGCCTCGTTTTGTTTCGATCACCGAGTTGAAGCTTGCAGACGCTTGTCTGGATTTGTGTTTGAATTTGAGCTTTTATAGTATATCTGATGGATGAAAGTTTCTCATTATCTTAAAGGTTTCTTGGGTTGCTTTATTATACAGTACATGTCTTAGCTTGTAGATAGATATTTTGTTAGAAACTAAGAGGAAAAGCTTGGAATCTTGGTAATTGGGAGTTTTTCATCGTATGTGCTCCTTAGAACGTCTGGTTTCCTCACTATCCGAGTTCCTAGTGAAACCTTTTGATTTGTCTTTGGTCGAATGTCCTGCATTAAGATAAGACATCATTTGATGTTTTGGCATTTTTTTTATTGTTTTCTTTGATAGCTAGTTTAAGAAAAGATTGGTTTCAGACCTGATCGAAGATGGCAATAGGCATTACTTAGGAATCATACTAAGGAATCAAAGTTAAAAGTTGATTTACTGTGATTTGTTTATTTTCTACTATCCCACAAAGACTTATGGTTTATATATTTTTCATGCAGATGTGGGATATGATGATAAATGAGAAAGCAGGGAGATTGTAAGAGGAGTACAAGGGAGAAGAAAGAGCGCAAAGGGATTAGTGGAGAGAGCTATGGTGCTTGACCACTCTTGACGGATGTCCCGTAATCTTGACAAATGTCCCGTAATCTTAACAAATTTTAATGCAGATTTTGATTTTGACCAGACAGATGTGTATCAGTAAAACCAATGATTTTTTTTTTCTTTTTTGTGTGAACCAGCGTATATCATCATTTGTATTTGTTTAATGCATAGATGATTATAAAAAACTTGTACCTAATTTATAGAAAGCTTGTAATTAATTTATAAATACCTTATAAAAGATTTATAAATGTCTTATAAAAGATTTATGTGTATTTTTTTTTAATAAAATTGTATAAATACATATAAAAGCTTATAATTAGCTTATAATTTTTTTATTAGAGGCTTATAACATTTACAAAAGCTTTTAATGACTTATAATTATCTTATAAATGTTTTATAAACGGTTTATATATATATATATATATATATATATATT
>OVAP01000698.1:0-31165 GCA_900406295.1 Aurinia saxatilis
TGTAAGTCTTATATTCTATATATATATATATATATATATTATATATATATTATATCTCAAACCTAATCTACTAAAATATGACTCTAATAGTGTTTATTTCTTTCTAAAATTTGAATCTCGTTGGAGCCCATCTCTAATTTTCCTTAGTTCGTCAAAAACTCATGGTGTTGCCTTTTTAATCTGCATAAAAAAATTACGAATAGTTCTAGACGCAATAATTATTTTCTTACGCGTAACTACTTCCAAATGTACTGTTATTTCTTCTTTAACTTCATTATCATCATTTAGGGTCGTGGCTGCAATTTCTTATAAACACTGAACTTCATAGCAAACATCATTTTCACCGGGGTAGTCAAGTAGGTTATTGACATCCATTTTATTCTGATAACCAAGATTATAAATCAAAATTTCAAGTTCATGAATGTCTTCAAGTTCAAAAATAAGTTATGAAATATGTAAATATACTTTTCTATTTTAAAGAAGGAGAAATTTAAGAAATTAATAAACTAAAAGTCTATAAATTAATATCTGTATAAATTAATAAATTTTCAAAGTACCAACATTATTAATTTATAGAGTACTATATATATAGTATGGATGCACAGGTAGAGTAGGTATTAGCCAAAAGTATATATAATACAAATGTGAAATGAAGGCGACCGACCGTTTCCACGCTTAGTTGATCTCCTTCAAATAAACAAATCACCGAAGCAGAAGAGGAAACAACGCACCCAAATCTTCATCTTCTACATTGTACACACAGCCTGTACTTTTTTGTAATTCCAAAGCTTCAAATTCAGGATGATCATGATCAGCTTCCTGATTCAAACCAGGTTTTCACTTTTACATCCTCTTCATATATAATAGATTCATCATCACATTCTTCATCATATGGATTGTACAGAATTTGATAAGATGATGAGTAGTAGTAGTAGCAGCAACAGCAGTAGTAGCTAGTAGATATACCAGAAGCGGAAAAACTCAATCATCACCTGCACGTACCATCGTTGTGAGTGAGAAATCTGGAAATGAGTCCTTGGGCTTTGTTATCATACATGTTGTTTTCGAGATTATTTCTAATGTTGTGAAATTGATCTGACTGATGCAGGGGGACAAGTTTAAAAATGGTGTTGTAAATCGAAAGGCGCAAAATCGAAACAAGAGGATTGCTCTCCAACAAGATGTAATGTAACCAACATTTGTTTTTCCTGTTTAGAGTTTTTAAGATTGTATTGTTGGCTTTTAAAGGTTAATAAAAGCTGAGAAAGAAGCTGAGACATGAAGAGAACATTCACCGTGCAACGGAAAGAGCCTTTAACAGACCTCTTGGAACACTTCCCCGTCTTCCCCCATCGGTTAGACACTCAGTACATAGATTTTCATTTGTTGCAAATTAGGAATTGTTTTGTTCTGGTAGATCTTGAAGCTACTTGCGGAAGTGGCTGTTCTCGAAGAGGAAGTTGTACGGTTAGAAGAGCGGATTGTGCATTGCAGAGAGGAATTGTATCAAGAAGCAGATCATATGCTGGAAATAGCCAAGTCAGCTACTAGTAATGCTAGAGAATCTGAATCACCAATTTTGCGGGTACAACCCTCTGTTTCAGGTGAGGTTTTTGGGGGTTCTAAGTCAGGAAATATATATTAATATTAATCCCTTTTTGTGATTCAGAATTTGACAAAAAATGCTAGTGCTCTTTTTGTAGGGAGCCGTAAGGGTAACAAGAAAATGACAATCGGTCATACACAATTGAATAAGAGTTTCCCAAGTCAGAAATTCCAGGTACGTTCAGAATGACAATTTTTTTCCGTTTGTTGTTCGTGCATTGGTTTTTAAGCTTACTTACGTCAATACAGCACGAAAGTCCTATGCGTCACAAGGCAAATTCTGAGCGAAGGTCATATGCCCCAATTAAAACTTCCGAGGATTTAGTTAAATGTCTATATAACATTTTCATGGGGATGAGCTCTGTAAAGAGCCGGGCAGTTAGTGAACCTCAAGAAAGCGATATATATGGGATTTGCTTGAGCTTTAAAAGAAGGGATATTGGTCCATATAAAATTTTTAGTGTTATAGAAGCAGCTTCAGTAAACCAAAATAGAACGTCAAGTTCCTCTTTGTTTCTGATCCGTCAACTGAAGTAAGCCTTGTTTGAAAATTGATAATTCCAGAATGAAATTTGGCTGAGTTAATTTGTATTCCTTCTATAACTTCTTTCAGACGTCTACTTGGAAGACTCTCTACAGCCAACCTGCACAAACTTAATCAGCAGGAGAAGTTAGCCTTCTGGATAAACATATATAACAGCTGCATGATGAATGTAATGAATATATACATACATGATCCATAAGTTCTTGTCTTAAGTTCATTATAAAAACAAACTCAAGCGTTAACTAGAAATCACATTGAAACATTAGGGTTTTCTTGAACATGGAATACCAAAGAGCCCTGAGACGGTGGTGACGCTAATGCAAAAGGTAAGTGTACGATCGAAACTGAAAGATAACATCATTTCATAGTCCATACCAACTGAAATGGCCCCTTGGGTTGGCCTGTGATGTGTTTGCAGGCTACTATAAATGTGGGAGGCCACTTTCTTAATGCATTCATTATAGAACACGTTATATTAAGGATCCCTTATCACTCAAAATATGTAAGCTCTTTGCGTTTGCTGGTCCATTTCCTCTCTCTAGATGTTACGGATAGATGTTGTATATATCTTTAAATTACCTTTTGTCACTAGACTTGTCATTATCAATATATCAGCCATTTGTTTTTGTTTTATCTTGATCTATCAGAATTCCCTGAAAGCTTCAAAGAAAACTGACAAGGCTGCAAGGAGTATGTTCGGATTGGAATTATCAGAGCCACTTGTAACATTTGCTCTCTCATGTGGAAGCTGGTCCTCACCCGCTGTAAGTAGATATTTCTATCAGTGTACTGATACTTATATAGGCTTCATTTGTTTGTATGCATTCGAGTTTTCCTTTGGTCTATGTTTTTGTACAGATATTCAATATTCTTTGTTAATTATGAAAACCAAAAGAAGATATTCTTTTATACTTTTGAAAAATATAAAGCTTTCCTGATTGTTCTTTGGGAAAATTAGGTGTATAATAGTTTTTTGTGTCAAAATTAGGTGATACAAAATATGTAGTTCTCATATAAATAGATTTTAAAAAGTAGACAATTATACATTGCCACATCAATCTCTTTTTTTTTTTTTTTTTTTTTTTTTTTCCCCCCTTTTTTTANCTTTTACCAGAAAAAACAGATCTGAATAAACCCAAATTTCCCTCTCAAACTTTTACCAGAAAAGCAGATCTGGATAAACTATATATATCACTATATAGTCAACTATAGTTATATATAATCAACTATATAGTCAACTATATATATGGTGAACTATATAGTACACTGTGTAGTTCAATATACAGTTCAATATATAATCATTGTATAATTCATTATGATTACTTCAATATATATTTCACAGTGTAATTTAATATAGATTTCACTGTAATTAGTACTACAATTTTAATCTTATAAAACTCATTTGTGACTTTATAATTCCAATACCTTATAAGATATTTATTTAGAGGAGTATAATCTCAACAACAAATCATCATTTATATAGATGAATCACTTAAATAAAAGGAATGCGTGGAGAACAATGAAGAAAGAGAGAATTACATAATTATAATTAGTGAGAAAAAAAGATAATCAACAAATTGTATTTTTAATCAAATAAAAAGCATGTAAGGAGAAGAAAAAATACAATAATACTTTTATATAAGGGTATATGAATAATTTTACTTTTTTATTTTAATATAAAAACAAATGTTTTTGTAGAAACTAATTACTTACAAAAAAGATAGTATACAATGCAATTTCCCTTGTTCTTTCACATATAAACGAAAATTACTTTTCANATACAATAATACTTTTATATAAGGGTATATGAATAATTTTACTTTTTTATTTTAATATAAAAACAAATATTTTTGTAGAAACTAATTACTTACAAAAAAAATAGGATACAATGCAATTTCCCTTGTTCTTTCACATATAAACGAAAATTACTTTTCAAAATTGTTGAGGTTTCACACTCTCCCGTACATGGTCCTCGTTAGAAAAACTAATTAATGGGGATGTGTTTGTTGAAACGTTATGAAGGTACGAGTGTACAATGCGGGTAAAGTGGAAGAAGAATTGGAGGCAGCAAAAAAGGGAGTACCTAGAAGCGTCGGTAGGGATATCGATGGGGAAAATGGGGATATCGAAACTGATGGATTGGTACAGTCATGATTTTGCAAAGGACACCAAATCACTCCTTGATTGGATTTGTCTTCATTTGCCTACTGAGTTGGGAAAAGATGCTCAGTTGCTCACAACTGTCTCCGACAAGGGATGTCTCGATCCTCTTCTTCTACTCTCCATTTTATCACTTATGACTTCACTTTTAGATACCTTTCTCCATCCGAAAAAGTTTCTTTTGAGCATTTGGTTAAATGTGTTTCTTTCTAGGGTTCAAAAAGTTTATACAGTAACACATGTGTAGAGTGTACATAAATATGGATAATGTATGTATACACTCCATGAGAAAAGTATGTGACCAGATTCTTGCAAGACTTCTTGGTGGAGTCTACAAAATTTGGTAGATTTCGCAAAATTTACTAGCACTTAGATTTTGTCTGTCTGCTAGTAATATAGTAGACTATACATGAATGTACTGAGCTAGCTACCGATTATTACCAAATCAAATATGTTGTTCCGAACAGTGATCGGCTATATTTGAGGAAAAAGGAATGAGAGAACACATTCCAAGGATCACACACCTCGCTAACATCTAGATAGACACATTGGCCTGATCATTTGTGGTCGAATTAAAAATATTTGCTATCCCAAATCTAGTAAACATGGTCACCTCTTATCTAGCTGGAAGCTCTCAGGAATTAACATATTCACCCATGTTTCATGCTCGACTCTGTTTTTTCCTATCCACACTTGAACTTTAGCCATACATGCAAGACATGTCTCTCCTTTCTTGAGTTATTGCTCTTTCCAATTTTTCATGCTTATGTTGGATTATTTTTTTTGTAATATTAATAAAATTATTATTTAGAAGAAAAAAAACGAAGAAGATTCGTTAAGATGTGTTCGGTTCTCCATGACATTTCTACGCACCATTAGCCAAATCTTAGGTTTTTCCCATCTTTTTGTTGATTTGTGTAAAGCCCGACCTTCCCGGTACAACACAAGAGGCCTAGCATTAAGATAGCAAGCTAAACACCGAGTCTAGCTTGAGATCACAACAATTAGACATCATCACATTGGTGCCAAGTTCAAAACACGAACACCAATGTATATACCAGCCAACACTATGGCTACTCATATATCTATACTCGACATATATATATATATATATATATATATACGGGCTAACACTATGGCTACTCATATATCTATACTCGACAATCTCACCCCCGCGGACACACCATCGTAGGGTTGGAGTTTTATCTCACCCTGAGGACACACCTCCAAAGGGGTCGACTCTATCTCACCCCGAGGACACACCTCCAAAGGGCTCGACACTATCTCGAGGGCACTCCCTTACTCTTATGCACATGTTCATGATCATAATACACTTCTAACTCATCATCTTCTAACCCATCATGCTTATGACGCACATCACAGAAGACTTAACCAACTACCAAAACATCATTACATTTCAAGTTCATTCATCAATCATCACACCACAACTAACAACAACACTCAAACAACACAAACAGTGATCAAGTACAGTCTTGCTTCCCAAACAACCACAATATGAAGGAGATAAGACATGAACAAGTCCTCACCTGCAAAATGGTTTAGACAGGAATGAGTTGTTGAAGTAAAACGCCAATATCTTCCTGAACAAAAGCCCGATCGAGCTAATTCTTGTCCATATGTAAAGCTTACATCTTCACCTTCGATTTGATATACTGTACGCCTCCTGGCTCTTCACGGTTATCTGGCAATCAGTCTTGCAAGATGACTGTACGGATGAGAAACGATGCTGCGAACAGACTTGACCTCTTGAAAAAAAACAGCAACAACTTCTTTACTGTTAGTCCGATCAATATGATCTCTAGCTTCCTGCAAAGCTGGCATCTAGGCATTCGCAAAGTTGAATGGCTCGCCATGTAGTTCCTCCTAGGTAATCGGCAATCGGCTTTTCAAATGGGATGTAGAAAATTGGCAGATGCAGATCTGGACAGACAATACACTTTGGAGGAAAACTTCTCTGAAGATGGCTGTCGTTGAGGATGATGTGCAGTTGAGAGGACATGACGATGATGGAATGCCATGGTGGTTCTGGAGGCTTCAAGAAGCAGAGAGGAGGAGCTCTTGCGACGGTGAAAGTGAGAGAGAGGCAGAAAGAGAGGACAAGGTGAAGAAGAAGAAGGAGTGGTTGCTTTCTCTTTTACGGTACCCATCATAAAACAGAACAAGGGTTTTCTTGTTCTCACTTAGGCCATGTCCAACAAGGGGTTTTAGACAAGGGGTTTCAAACTATATGTATATATAAATATTAGTTAAATATAAGAGGGATTCTTGAAAGAGGAGAGAGAGTGCCTAAAATCTCTTATTTAAGAGTCCCTCTCTCCTCTTTTTACAATCTTCCTTCATATATTATTTATATTTTGTTTTATATATTATTTTGAAACCCCTCTAAGAAACCCTTGTTGGACATGCTCTTACGCTCAGTTTGCGGAGGACAAGAAAAGAAAGGCTTAGGCCTAATGGGCAATAAGATCCACTAAAGCCCAACAAGAAAACCAGCTTAAACCAGAATTAAATCAGTTTACCGAAACTGAGATGTTACAATTTGGATCTAAACATTTACCTTCGTACAAGTTGGCTCGAGGTTAATATTTTTTTTCCTCTTTTATAAAGTTTGTGTCAGGTTGCCTAGTTCCTTTTATAGAGCCTCGGGTTGTACTACACCGATTGTACCTACTCAACCTAATTTAGTTTCTTCTCTATATTCAATGTATGTTATAGTGATAATTAATGGATAAGCAGTATGCTTATGCATTTTTTGGAGGTGGGTTATCATGCTCAGTGTTAGAGCCCTCAAGTGGGTCGAATGAATATCATTACGAACGACTTCATGGTATAGTTCTCTCGGCAAGATACAAATTTAAGAGGGACATACCACCACATCTACAATGACCAGCTTTTCTTGCTATACACGAAACACAACATACAACTTTACGTGCATCATTCTGCACATCTAATAAGTATATTTGATCCATTAATCAGAAGTGTATAATGTGCATCTTAAACCTCAAATTTGGTCTACAAAAATTTAAGTTATTGACCAATAAGTCGAGAAGTTTGAGCATCAAACACTTGACTCATAATAGGTAAAAAAAACTTCCACAATTCTTTTTCAAAAAAAAAAAAAAATCCACTACTTGAATTAAGCATTTTTATTAATTAGGTCGATTTGATCATTGTGGGGATTTTTTAAATTTTGAAGAATATTTATATAATTTACCCTTCATAATATTCTTTTAACAAGAAAATAAAATGAATATTATTGATCATTTGGTGCCACTATTATCAAATACTTCTCTAGTTTAGTTTTAATATTTCTGTTTGTGTGCAGAAAATTAAAACCCGCAGAATAATTGTTAACAATGCTATTTATATATAATAAAGTAAGATTTTCTTTTGACCAGTACTTGTAACCTAGTGGTTTGTGCTACTGCTGTCACCGTATCACCGCCTGGGTTTAAGTCCAGTAATATTGAATAATTGTTGATTAAAGAAAGAGAGTAGGATCTTCTCGAAGCTCGTAATCTTGTCATGTGTCCTCTAAAATATTGACATGTATCCATAATTTTCTTCTTTAATTTATTTACAAATTTAATGGCAATTTAGTTTCCATATTTTTCTTCTTTAATTTATTTACAAATTTAATGGCAATTTAGTTTCCCTCACATAAAATTGTAAAAAATTAGAGTTTGATTTGTTTTTTTGTCAACAATTAAGCATTACACTGGAAACTCATGTGGTGACACAGTGCCAACACTAGCACAACCGCTAGGTTAAAAGTTTTGTAAATTAAATATGAGTTTCTTTGACACAAAAATAATAAAAACAAAAAGACCAATATTACAAAAAATGATAATACAAAATAAAAATTACATGTATGTTTTTTGTTTCTAAAATATACTCCCTCCGTTTCATATTACTTGTCATTTTAGATTATTTTTTACTTTTTAAGAAAACACATTAAAACTTTCTTATACCCTTTTAAAAAGAAAATGACTCATGGCATTCTTCATAAGACATGAGGTTAAAATAGGTATTTCAAGCTAAAAATTATATTGTAAATCGAAAACAACCGGTAATTTGAAACAAAAATTAACTCTAAAATGACAACTAGTATGAAACGGAGAGAGTAATATTTAAAGTTAAAAAGTATATATGTTAATGATTAATGATCTCATGTAAGACAAATAAATACAAAAAGAGCTGGTATAAGCAAAGTAAAAAAAAATAAAAAAGTTTTGCTTCTGTTAGTTTTTTTTCCCTCTCCTGATGAACTTTTCAAGTCTATCTTTATAAGAAAAATGCATCGCCGAAAAGAAATAAAGATAGGGATAAACTATAATAATAGGAACATATGTATTCTCACAAAATTTTCAATCACAATTAAAAATTAATGTAATGATAGAATCACGGTCACAGTTAATGTTGATGAGAAAATGTAACTAAAAACATATATTTGAAGTAATACATATTTATTTTTAGTTAATGAGAAAATCAAATCGGTATAAAATCAAATTTATTCAAATAATTTCAACACTAATTTTCTTATCCAATCAATGAACTTTTTTTTAGATAAACATTTCTATAATCATGATAGTCCATTTTGCGTAACTATATATATAAAAAACTATCAATATCCAAATTCAAGCTGTATTCGTCTGCTACCAAGATGGAAAGGTTGAAGACCATAGGGGAAAAAGCTCACGAGAAGTGCTTCTCCCTTTACCCTACGTTAATAATTGCTGCTGGTTTGGAAACCCAAAGCTTTTGGATGTACTAACTCAATGAAAAAAAACTACTTTTGGAAATAGCAACAATACATCTCTAACAAAAATATATTGTACGGCCATATATTAATTGGACTTAAAAAAACAGACTAAAATGGAGATGGAAAGGAAAAGTGTGACAGAAGTTAATGAGACCTGAGAAAGAAGATACTAAGCTCTGTGCCCTGACCATTACCTTCAGGGTTGATCATATACAATGCTTCAGAGTCCTTAGACCCAATCACTCTGTCGAATCTAGCCCTCATGTAAGTCATTTCTCCATCCGCTTCTTGATCGTATTGGTTCTTGCATGGTAAAACGCCAGCACCCATGGAAACACCTCTCAGTGCGTCAATCACATACATCTCCTCCTCACTCATGTTCATTCTCCTTATCGAATACCCAATTTTCCGTCCGTTACAGTAAATCACCCATACATACTCCTCCAACACCTTCTTCCTCGACGTTTTTGTCTCGCTCTCCAGAGCAATTCTCACAGTCTCCGAGGCCATCTCCTTTTGCAGCGCTGAGGTCAGCATTGGGAGCTCGATAATGAACGTGGGCAGGCAGTGAGGATCTTCTTGTACTGCAAGAAAGACTCTTCCTTTACGGAACCCAAATATCGTTCCCGTGATTGCAAAGTCTTTAAGTAAGGGTTTTCGATGCCCCCGACTTAACAAGTTCACCATCTTGCAACCAGAGGATAGCATT
The DNA here is from genome assembly GCA_900406295.1 of Aurinia saxatilis. NCBI lineage: Eukaryota > Viridiplantae > Streptophyta > Magnoliopsida > Brassicales > Brassicaceae > Aurinia > Aurinia saxatilis. The sequence goes on from OVAP01000698.1 coordinate 9,802, forward strand.
GGTAAGAGCTTGAACATTTTTAGTACCCCACCACCGATGCTTTTAGAAGATTTCTTCGAATGTTTAGAGTCCATGGAGTTGCTGGTCGTGTGTCGTAAGAGCGAAAGCACAGCCGAGCTCTCCATGTTGAAGAAAGGGCTAGATCGGATAGGCATGATTATTAGGTGTGTTTTCAGGATGAAGATAAGGCTAAGCATATAAGGGAATATTAATATATAATGTAAATGCTTGAGGGCGGGGGGTCTGGTACTAAGTTAGGAAGAGTGTTAGTCATATCAGTTTCGGAATCTTTGAAGATGAAAAAAAGAAAAGAAAAACCAAATTGGTACTTGGAGACAAGTGTGGAGGTAAAAAGGAGAAACCACTATTTCACATTGTTTTCTTTTCCGGTTTATGATTTTGACAATCATGTATGGATTTTTCTTTTCTTTTTTTCATCTTCAAAGAAAAGAATACGAGAGATGTGTTTTTTTCTGAAAATTATACAGTTGTTATAAAAAGAATATGAGAGATGTGTTTATTCCGAACCAACTTTATATATGATACAGACTAGGGTTTAGGTTTAACTCCTAATGGGCTTAGACTAATGGACCTAATAATGGGCATCCATAAATGGGTTGATATCACTCCCCATTGGATGACCATTATTACAAAACACTAATATATAATGCGTGTAAGATACTGTCTCATTAAAAATCTTATCTAGAAAACCCAGTAGGAAAAATCATGGTTAAGGAAAAAAGAATGCAACGCGCTTTTACTCCCAATGAGTACATGACTTCAGACTTTGGTTTTACTCTCCCCTCATGAGTACATGACTTTGGACCTTTGAAACGGCGTAGTACAATATGATGAACTAAGTTCTTGAAAGCGTTACCCGGAAGCGTATTGGTAAGTAAGTTTTCTAATCTTCACTTGAACGAATTTATAGCAACGCCAATCTTCTTCTCTCGATCTCATTTATGCATCATAAATACATTGGGGATTCGATAGACATTTATATGTCATTTATAATGATATCATTCTCCTTATGTGTCTATCAATTGCATGTTTTGTTGCCTCGTTAAAACCTTGTCATGGAAAAAACTTCGTGGGATAAAATCCATGAGAAGGAAAGAAAAAGAGTACAACCATGCTCATCATCATATATATATTTCTCCCCCTCGAAAGCATCTTCTTCAGGAGATGCATTTTGAACATATAAGCCATATTTTGGAATTAATATAAGCATAGCCATGAACAAACTTTTATGATTGTCATATGATCTCCCCGCGGACCTCTAGTCCATACCATCTCTTTTGCACAAATGATCTTTTATAACATTTTAACTTCGGGTTCTTTTGCAGAGAATCTCTGGAACATTATTCTCATTTTAAGTGTGGTACTTTAAGACCAAACATATGTGAACATACTTTTATGTAAAATCCTACAAATATACTTAAAAAATACATCTCTTTCCTTCAATATTCAGTTTGGAATAAATAGAGACAATGTTGTCTTTCCAATATATTTTTCTTCCAAATTCTGACTTTCAATAACTCTTCAAGAGTTTTGACTCATCTTGCACTTTCTGATTATACTCCATCGAACGAATTTGTCTTAATTCAATCAAATACCTTGAGTTCCCGGAAACATAATTTTAATATCATCAATCCTTTTGGGATTGTATCCTTCAGAGATATCTATAAGTATCATTACTCAGTGGGTTGTATAAGTCAAGTCCTTTTATTATTGCCAAACTATTAAGGAACTTGAAAATAGTTATATCCACCACATGAGACTATGTCTCTTCACAATCAATCTCATCATATTCATACTAAATTTAGCACAAAGGCTCATTCATACCCCTATTGGTTTATCATCTTTAGTCGTATAGACTAATGTTTCAAATACTTATCTCTTTCTAAGAGATTTTAATTATGTGTCTATTGCTTTTTTCCAATTTGGTTTCATTTCTTTGTGTACACTTTTCAATAGACTTGTCGTATCATCGACGTCGATTTGCTTTTGGTTCCTTTCTATTTCACACATGACATAAGTAATTAAGATTTCTTTCTTGTCTCAGGCCTGAGTTCTTTTCTTTGTCATGTTTAATGTCTCTTCTTGTAGATCATTCAGAAAAGCTTTGTGATCTCGGTTTGACCATTTATAGTTTCTGCTCCTTTTCTTTTCTGAGAATTTGGAACCAATACTCATTAGCAGATTGATATTGTTCTTCTGGGACATCAATTATATTGGAGCATTTACAACTGGTATATGTGACTTTATCACTTTATTTGGGTCAGTAAATTTGTCTGGCAACTGGTTTACTAAACTTTGTAAATGAATTGTCTTTTGGACTTTTAATTCATATTCTCTAGTCCGAGGATCAATGATAATTCAAAACAACTCATTTTCTTTTCCAGTTGTTTATTTTCCCCCGTTAATGTTGGAAAGACTAACTCATTCAAATGTCTCCAAATCGAGCCTTACTTGAATCCTCCGCGGATGGCTCTAAATTCATATCCAACATATATTCCCATCCACCTTTATGGATTCATCTTAAAGCTCTGTGGTGGAGTATCCAAAATTCTTATATGGGAAATATTTGGTTTTTGACCCAAAACCAATTACGGAGAAAGCTATCGATTACTCGTTGGCTTGATGCAAATCAGTGCTGCTGCATTTTGTGTGTGAACATGTATTTCCAAAAAGTTCAACGCTTATCCAAATATATAATAATACTCAAAGTCTCTTGAATCCACCAACACTGCATGGTGGGTGATCAATCCACAACCATCTTCTTATCGCCCTTAATAGATTCCAGATCTATTTTGGTTGGTGAAAACTGTATTATCAACTTATCTTATGAGTAAGCAACACAAAATAATCTTATGGTTCCTTAATGAATGTTTTGATTCTCTTTTGCATCTTCATTGAACCATCATATGGCCTAACTGGTTCATGCCAAATATTGTTTTAGCAAGTAAACTTCTTGTTTACTGTAACATTTATCTCCATTGCACTTTTGTGTAATACAACCTAGTATAAAATGTAGGTAGTTATACATTTATTCTTTCGGGAAATACTTGTGATTTAATATTTCCATCACTTATAGTCTCAGCATCATTTGTTTCCAGAATCTCATGGATTTACTTTCTGAAGGATTCATCAATCTCTCAGTTTTTACTGTGAAAAAAACTTCTAGATATTCACTTATATGAAATTTGGGATTCTTTAACTCTCCCCCTCGAGATGATAACACTGCAAGTTTATGAATCTCGAATCAAATCCCAACTTAGAATAGAAAACATACCATATTTGGGTCATGTATTATATCTTAGATCCTTTTAACTTTTGAGACTTAGGTTCTTTTAACTTTTGGGTCATGTATTATATCTTAGATCCTTTTAACTTTTGAGACTAAGAAAAAATGCATCAAGTATTGGAATTGTATTCTCATAGGAAAGTGCTCTTATGGAGCATTTATATATAAGCTCTTCTTGGGTATTCAATAAGATTTTCATTACCTTAAATTGTTCTTACATAATTTTCTATCATGACAGAAATATCTTTGATTCATTACCGTATTTATTTTGTCACTCTGGTAAGAATCTGAGTTCTTAAAAAAAACTCACTGGTCTCAAACTTAACCTTGACCTATCAATATCCACATCCACATCTGGAACCACTTCTATAGCTTTACCAATGTTATTGGTGTGGTCCTTTTATTTCTCAGTACATGATGTTGCATTTTCTTTAGAGAATATAACATAATCATCAAAACATGATTTATAACATGATTTTTGATTTTTCATCAGCTTATTATTTTGCTCAGTCTCAATGAGACAATATATAATTACATAGTACTTTTAATAGCTCCTTTTATGTTAATGTGTCTACAAAACAACATTAATTGTAAGGAACATAAAATATGTCTTCTCTAACATATATGTCATCATTGGTTTTCTTTCCACATAATTCCAACTTGAAAATAATTCTTAACATAGCTAAGACTTATTTACAGACTTCAAATCTTGTCACATTCTGTTGGTCATTCATTAGATTTCTCTAAAGAACTTGTGGATTGTTTTCAGGCAAGTATTTGAACTTGAGACCATCATAGAAAATAATGGTAATAAAATATAATCATTATATAATCTTAAATTAAGATATTTCATGAGTATTCTCTTAATTAAATCAAAATAAATTAATGATCCATATAAATATTAACCACTAATCAAATATAGATCTCTCATGATAAAAAGTTAAAAACATATAAATAGTTATACATATAAAGTAGATTAATAAAGCTACACATCACACTTGTCATGCTCGATTGAAAAATATGTCTAATGAAAAAGATCATATAGATCCAGTATTAAGATCAGTCAACCGTATCATTGTATATAAAATATATAGCATATAATTTATATAAAGTACTATGCTCGTTTGATGAAATAGATCTAATAAAGAAGATCTAATATAGATCTAATATTAAGATCAAAATCAAACTTATCATTGCATATAATTCTTTATTAAAAGAGTAATTAAATCAATAGTGAATTGTAATAATTCATAATAAAAACAATGAATTTTACTCATAGTTAAAAATAAAAGTAAATCAACAATGACTAGCATGCTAAGTTACAAGAACAAATCAATAATGATGATATTTGATTGATGTGCCAAAACACACCAATCATAGTAATTTTAGCATGCTATATGTCAACTTTAGTATCAACACATAAATCTTAAACAAATTAAAAAGAATAATCAAGTCAATAATGATGTATATTATTCATGTGTCAATTATATTAATAATCATATAATAAAAACACATGAATCTTAGAATTATTTGTCTCCATGTGTCGACTATATATAATCACACACATGAATGATTTGCAAAATAAAAACATAAGCTACGCATATAACACAAGCAAAAGAAGAAAATTGTTTAACAAATGTTACGTATATAACATAAGCAAAAGAACATTTTGGGTTTAACAAATGTTATCCTTGGAGAAAAAAAAAATAATAAGAAAGGATAATGATATTCATTCATCATTCGAGATGATAACTAAAGTTTATCTATTTGCTCAAGAGGCTAGAGCTCATGCTGATAACATGTTATGAATAGAATATGAGAGGTGTGTTTATTCCATGAGAGAGGCAAGCTTTATATAGAATACAGATTAAGGTTTAGGTTTAACCCTCTAATGGGCTTAGACTAATAGACCTAATAATGGACATCCATAAATGGATTCATAACACTTCCCCTTGGATGACCATTATTACAAAACACTAATATATAATGCGCGTAAGATTAACCCTCTAGCATTTTCTATAGATTTTTTTTCACTTTTTGCAATTAACCCTCTAGCCATATTTGGAGACGAACCCCTTCTCTCTAAAAGTTTCTCTCTCTAAAGTTCTCCCCAGATCTAGATCCAAAAAATTCCAGCTTGTTCCCGCCGGTGACCGGCTCTTCCGGCACCGTACGTTTTTTCCTGTAAATATATAGACTAGTTTCGTTCTTTTCTACTTTATATGCTTTAGCTTTCTCCGATGTATTCGGTTTTGTTTCTTTGGTATAATCCAGCCAACAATCCGATTTATTTGGTTTTGTTTCTGCACCTTCTGTTCTTAGTACTCTCTTTCAATACATTGGGAAGAGATTTATTCCGGGTAATAAATCATTGCTCATCTTTGCTTGATTTTTAATCTGTGATGAGTAAATCTTTACCCATATTGGTATGTGAGGGTCGAGTATCTCGGAGATCTAAAGATTCAAGTTTTGTAGCTGTCTTAATACAGTTGGTGAAGATTTAGGGTTTGTCAAGTTGTATAAACTTACTAAAGAGTCAGCTGTCTTAGCCAACTAAGGATTTAATCCAAGATGTGTTAAGGACTTTTTCCGGCGATCTAAAGAAGATGACACAGGAAGGTTGAGCGGCGGAGTGGCTGGCTTCCATGCGTTCGAGAAAGATGAAGAATAAGCTTCTTAGATAGCCGACACGTTGTCCTTATTGGCCAAATAATTATGCAAATTCGGCTGTAGATCTTTTCCTGGGCTAAAATTTGTCTAATCTTTTATGGACTTAACTGGTACAGTTTTTAATTTGCAGAATCATTTGTGTGTACATTTGGGTTTGGGCTATATGAAATTTTCCTGAATTAATATTATCTGGCCGACAAAAAAAAAGAAGCCATATTTGGAGACAAGTGTGGAGGTAAAAAGAAGAAACCAATATTTTGTTAGTCAACTTCGTTCGTGACTAACTTAAAGATCGAACACAAAAATGCAAGCCCAAGTTTCCGTAGCAGGAAAGAACTTGGGCTACGCATGATTCAAATATTTTACATACAACTGCACTTATTACTTATTAAAACATGTTAATTTTTTTGAATCAAAGTGTTTTATCCTCCCTATGAGCTAGATGAAAAGCATGTAATATATATACCACATAATAATTAAAGGGATCTCGAGGTGATTGTGATGCAAAGGTAGGGACACCTAATGATGTGAAGCAAAGGTAGGAACACAATCAATTAATTACCTTCTACCAACTTACAACAAACTAGTTTGTAGTATAATAGAGGGATCAAACACATGGATCAAGGATGTCTACAATATATTTAAGCTAAAAACTGAAAATGGGGATTGGTGTTTGTGTGTAGCGTTGCAGAAATTTAAATCTAAGTAAAACAATATATTAAAGGCGTTCGGCATAGAGAATTCACAGATAATCAATCATCCAATGACCAAACAATCTTTTCAGGGATTTGTTTAAAACTGTCTGTATCATAAGATCAAATAAGCTCAGGATGTATATGTCATATCATAGTATTGAAAGCCCTTAGATATGGGTGTAGTCCAAGCATTAGTGAGTGAGATCGATCTTGTTCACAAATCCAGAGTGGCAGACATCTGGGGCTGATATGGCATATGATCAGCTTGTCTTTATGCGTATATATATATGCTCATCAAACTATAGATCTGGAACATCTGGGGCTGGTATGGCCTAAAGAATTAAAAGCATCTACAAGATAAAGACACAAAGGATAACTCTATTTGTGTCAAGTCATATGAATCTATGATCCCTTATGAAAACCCTATATCCTAACTAAAAACTACTCAGCAATAGCTGAAAGAACACTTGATATTCAATAATAAAATATGCATTAATCAGCTTTCTGAGATTACAACAACTGTTTAGAAAACAAAAGCAGTAGAATAGTCTACCTAAACAATGGTCTACAGAGAGTATATATATATATATAGGGTACAACACCACCTTGGGCCAAAAAGGTAACCTGATAAAAAACTTAAGGTCTAAATCCGCCAAAGAAAAATCTTCGTCCTTGCTGAAATCCCGCCGGGTGTCTATCGACGCTTGAACGTTTGACGATCAATACTTCACTTGTGAGTATCGTTGCTTCATGTGGTGATGGTCGATACTAGCAAGTTTGATCGATGTTTGATGCAGATTTCTTTTATTCTTCGTTCTTCATTCCGATTTGCATCCTTTTATTCCGAAAGCTCCAGTAGGAACAAAAAAACTCTCAAAGTGTGTTTCCTCTGTAAATGACTCAAAAACACTAAAAAGGACTATTCATTCACGATCTAACTATTCTGGAATCCTGCCAACACATTTTGACCTCGCAACAACACATGATCTCGTAAGATCAAACACAGTCATGCCAACACATTTTGTCGCCATGGTAGGATCCACACACCACTTGCCCATTGGCAACATCTGGAACAACGCATTGCGTAATCAGGGATACTAAATAGTCTGACATTAGTTTTACTACACATTCCTAGCCGTCTAGATAATCCATATGACTGTCGGATATTGGTCTAATAAAAAATCGGGATTTCTCTCATACAACATCAATCAGTGAGTCATGTTGGATTCCCTTAGTGTGCAAGTCTAAGTAACCATCCTAAGCCTACTTTACTTTAATCAAGAAATATAGCAACCTAACGACCAAGCAATAATCATAAGGTTCATGATAATAAAAGTCAACATACATATTAACATAAGCCATTTTTCTAGGTGATCAATCAATAACCGAAACATTTCAAATAAGAACATCTATCATGCAATATGGTCAAATGTAAGGTAGGAGTGGTTATCATAGTATGGTAGCCTTAATAACATATGTGGGAATACAATGACCACATATGAAAAACAAATAACATTAGCTGGTCGATGGTCATGTAACTTTACTTCGCTTCAACGATCATATGATAGCTCCTACGACTGGGTAGCACTAAGTTATTTTATCCACGACCATCTGATGATTTCAATTGATATTTCCTGAGAAACTAGATAGTTACCCGAATCAAGCCTAAATTCGGATAACTCACACATTCGATGATCGGCAAGAATATCTTACTTGGCCATTCGTGACTACACATGAAAATAATCACCGATCATCCATGATTAACTCTTGATCACGTCTTTGGACCACAAATAGTGCATCAATTAGTTACTAGACCTGACCATGAGAACACTCGTGATCAGTAAAACAAACGTACGACTACTAACTACGAAAGCTAAAGAAAGGTATAAAAAGCCTCGATATCGCCTTACCTTGGAAGGGTCTCTCAATTGCTCGGCCTCCTACTCTCCTCACGTTCATGAGAACACATGAGATTCAGGAATTATCCAAGACGCGCTTTTCGATAAGATTCGACTGAATGCTCTTAGATTCGATCGAATCATAAGGATAAATCCAATCTTTTTTTTATTCTTATCTCTGAATCGAATCCTTTATACTCTCAACTTCTCAGCCGACCTCTCTCCACTATAAACAGCAGAGAGCCACGAGTAAAAGAAACACATACTTTTCAAACCATCCAGGAGAATCAGTTTACTAGGTTTTATATTTTCTTTTGGTTTCTATTTCAAGTGTTATCAAAGGGAGAAGTGTTCATCCCGTGTCTTTTGATTTGGACAAGTCCCCTGGACCCTTTTCTATTTAATTTATATCGTAGCATTTTATTTGTTTTCATGATTATTATCAGCATGCTTGAGTAGTTACGTTGTTATGAATATGGTTTGTTACATTGTTATGAATATGGCATGACTAGTTATAGCTTACTTTCTTATCAGAGATCTTAACTTTATCCATGATTAATTGCGGCTAAGATACCATTAGAGTATGTTAACCTGAAAACTGATTTTGAAAGCGCTTGTGTCCACTCTCGGAGGAGCAATTGATTTCTTAAACTTAAGCATTAATTCCAGAAATTATGAACACTCTCGTGTATAATAATTAACCAATGATCAAATTCAAGGTAGCTAATCTATATATGAACTAGCATTAAGTACAATCTAGAAGAAGAACTATTGGTGTTTTCCTAAATTCGATTTATGAGTAACAAAAATTCATCTAACCCTAAATCTAACAAGAGAACTACTCAGACATAGCTAAGCAAAACATCATGAATTAATTAAAATAGCAATAGATATCAAAGAAAAATAAAAAAGGGTTTAAAAAATTCTCTCCCTAAAACTCTCTCTAGAATGAATTATTGCGTGAGCCTAAAGAATTGCCAAAATATCATATTTATAAGTGTCTGGACGATTAAAGAATTTAAGGCAGCTCCTAAAATTAAGCATTTCTTGTGGCGATGTTTGGCGGGTGCATTGGCGGTAAAAGCCCGGTTACTCACGCGGGGAATAAGTCTGGATCCCACATGTCCCGCTTGCGGAGTAGCTACTGAAACGATTGTTCATGTGCTGTTCCATTGCCCACTTGCAGTGGAGGTGTGGGAAATGTCTGGTCTTCGATCGCCACCGCATGGTTTCTCGCCCAATTCAATGCTCTTAAATGTCCACTTCCTTCTTAATAAACCGCTCATTGATGGTTTGAACTTATCCTTTCCGTGGTTGCTCTGGCAAATCTGGAAAGCTAGAAATGCTCTTGTTTTTGAACAAGACCTGCATACAGCTGATTTCATTATTCGGCGGGCTAAAGAGAATTTCCAAGAATGGTCTGTAGCCAACTCGCACGTACAGCCTGCTACATCATGTCCTCGGTCACAAGGGTGGAGCAAACCGGGTTTAAATTATGTTAAGTGTAATGTCGCATCATCGTGGGTACATCCAACAAGGTTGTGTGGGGCTGGATGGATTGTTCGAGATGCCACTGGCTTGCCTAGTTTTCATGGACGAAATGCCTTTACCAGTACAACTAATAGCTTGGAAGCGGCACTAGAAGGGTTCTTATGGGCGGTAACAAGTTTGAAGGATATGCGCTTACAAAATGTGGTGTTCGAAATTTCGGATAATTCCCTCTTGGATGCTCTGAGTAATCCGTCTAAATTTCCTTCAGCCAGAACAATGCTGGATAAAGTGGGCACGGCCTTACGTTTGATTCCAGGATCATCTATTAATAACGTTGATACTTCAGCAAACAAGATTGCCATGAGCATTGCTACAAGTGTCACGAGGGAACAGAGATATCAGTCCTATATCGCGCGCCATGGTCCAATTTGGTTAGGATATCTAATAGATATTGAGCGTGCAACCTAGGGTAGTTTCCTTTGTTTTCTGGGGTAGTCTCCTTTGTTGTGTCACCGGCCTATTGGTGTGGTGATTGTCTTCTATTTGTATGGCGCTAAGCCTAAACCGTATTTCCAATAATATCACTTTTGCGACAAAAAAAAAAAGTGTCTGGACGAATTTAAAAAACAATAAATTACTAAAACCAAATTTCCAAACCTAAATATGGAAAATTGTTTAATCATCAAAATCTGTCAAATTGGTTGAAAACGCCATGGTGTCGTTTGTCGCCATGACACCATGATGTTGAAAAATTCCATTTCTTCATTTGCCATTTTCTCTTATTTTGACTTTGATCCTTTTACTCTAAAATTACTCTTTAACTCTCCAAACTCTCCAAACTCATCACATGACCTGCTATCTCTTTATCTTTATTATTGATTCTTCTTTTCTTGTCTTAGGTTTCTTTCATTTAGGACTGTACCATTGTTGCTACGGTTTGTCCTTATACAAATTGAAGACATTCCAATCTAAATTGGCTGAAAATGCCATGGTGTTGTGTCATAACGCCATGATACTGAAAATTTCAATTTTCGTCAGTTGCCATTTTCCCTTCTTTTGATTTTGATCCTTTTGCGCCAAAATTATTCTTTAATTCACCAAACTTTCCAAACTCCTCCCAGATCTAAAATGACTCATTTGAACTCTAATAATAATAATAATAATATAGATTCAATAAATTAAATAAATAAAAAGTATAATATCATGATAAAAAACTGGTAAAAACCATGATATATCAAGATCATACTAAACAATCCTTACCCGACTCAACTACAAATATATAAAACCGTGTTGGTAAATTTTATAAATACTTTTTAGTTTTAGTAAGATGAAGAAATCAACCATTAACCTTTAATTTTACTTTAAAAAAAGGGAAGACTTTTCCATAGATTCCCCAAGTTTTGCGGAGATAAAACCCATTTCGAATTTAAATATAGTTTAAATTTTGTACGTGTGTGTAATCATTCTTGATATATACATACGATCAATTACAAAAGCGTTATAACTTTTAACAGAAAGAGTGTAATAATTTTGCAAAGGAGGACTAACAATTTTCTTAGGTTGGGGCAAGTGATGTAAAATAGCCTTATCCTTGTTACGAAATTCTTCCTCATGAAGCGAAAAGAAATTACTATAGCCCAACAATTTTCTTTGTTGCCTTCTTTTCAAAAAAATATATAAATAAAAAAGAAATCATATAAAAACACTTCGCGAAGGAGGTCCACACACAGCACAACCAAATGAAAACGATGGTAACGAATAAAAGATGAATGTGACCATATGTCTAATTATAGAAAATCACATTTTTGTTATTGGAATAGAGAGAGGGGAGACCACACACCCTAAAGGTTCTTTGCGGGGGTGGGGGTGGGGGTGAGGGTAGTGGTAGTTGGGGGTAGGGGAATGGGTCATCATCATGAGAACAAAATTTACATATATTATAGTTAGTTACGCGGAATAGAGTACATATCACCAATAAATACATAAGATTCAATTGAATGTTCAGATTTTCTTAACATTTTTTTACACCAGTAGTGATTTTTTTTAGATGTTCACTCTGGTTAGTCCAGTTGGTTCTATTGGAACATTTCAACTGGAACAAAGATTATAATTTAAACCTTTTTCAGATGTATTATATATTTTGGAGTAATGGAATTTAAAATTAAGTTATGGAATTTAAAATTAAGTTGTGGAAACGCGGAATAGAGCACATATCACCAATGAATACATAAGATTCAATTGAAAAGCAACATTTTAAAATTAAATTTGATATATCTTATATATTGTTTGACAAAGTAATACCATAAGTATACTGAAATTACTGAAATTGTTTTTGTCATTTTCAAGTACTATTTATTATAATATTACTATAAACACACATAATTATTATACAGAACTGTTTAGAACCGTACAAGGAATTTCCGAACCACGAGTTTTGTGAAAAAAATAGAGAACTGTCGAAATGTCATCTCGTGGTGCGTAAGAACACTGTATTGCCTGGACAAGCCAACTTAGCATTGTTAAAAGACGCACTGGAGGAGGCTAAACAGGATGATTCGGTTTCTCGGGATGAGATTTTGGCTATTACAATTAAACTTCAGGAGGCTTATAAGGACGAANGTAATTATTATACAGAACTGTTTAGAACCGTACAAGGAATTTCCGAACCACGAGTTTTGTGAAAAAAATAGAGAACTGTCGAAATGCCATCTCGTGGTGCGTAAGAACACTGTATTGCCTGGACAACAACTTAGCATTGTTAAAAGACGCACTGGAGGAGGCTAAACAGGATGATTCGGTTTCTCAGGATGAGATTTTGGCTATTACAATTAAACTTCAGGAGGCTTATAAGGACGAAGATATTATATTGGAAACAAAAAAGTAGAAATAACTGGTTACGGGAATGTGATAAAAATACAAAGTTCTTCCATGCGGTTACAAAACAAAGAAGAACTCGTAACCGGATTTTGGGATTGCTCGATTCGAGTGAGACGTGGATCGCGACAGAGGAGGGAATGGAAACGGTGGGCACGGAATATTTTAAGGGGTTATATACATCCTCCACGATGGATAGTACTTACTGGATCCTACAAGCAATGCAACCTAAGGTAACGGATGATATGAACCGGGATATGTTGAAGGAAATTACTGAAGAAGAGGTCCGAAAAGCCCTCTTTACTATGCACCCGGAAAAGTCACCGGGTCCGGATGGGATGACATCTCTCTTTTTTACCAGAGATTTTGGCCCTCAATTAAGACAGAGCTAGTCAGTTTGGTCCAAGGGTTTTTCCGTACAGGAGGTTTTGATAGGCGTTTAAATGAGCCAAACATTTGTTTGATTCCGAAAATTGACCAACCTAAGGGTATGGGAGACCTTCGACCCATTAGTTTGTGTAACGTTAGCTATAAAATTATTTCAAAAGTCTTCTGCTTGTGGTTAAAAGGAATACTGCCACAATTAGTCTCCGAAACTCAGTCGGCATTTGTTTTTGGAAGACTGATCACTGACAATATTCTAATAGCACAGAAAATGTTTCATGGACTGCGAACGAACCAGGCTTGCCAGAAGGAATTTATGGCAATTAAAACATATATGAGTAAAGCTTATGACCGTATTGAATGGGATTTTTTGGAAGCAGTGTTGAGTCGATTATGATTCCATACATCCTGTGTATCGAGGATCATGTGGTGTGTGAAGTCAGTCTCTTTTCAGGTTTTACTTAACGGGGATCGAAAAGGTTTGATTATGCCGGCGTGAGGCTTACGACAAGGGGATCCATTATCACCTTATCTATTTATCTTGTGCACAGAGGCCTTGATTGCTAATTTCAGGCAGTATGAACTGGGTAAGTCCGTAATAGGACTAAAAGTAGATAGGGCAAGCCCGACTATTTCTCATTTGTTATTTGCATATGACAGTCTATTCTTTTGTAAAGCAAACCCAGACGAAAGTTCCCGGATACTGGAGATTCTGGGGGCATATGTAAAAGATTCGGGACAAGTTATAAATTTTGATAAGTCCTCCATAATGTGTGGGCATAAGGTCCCTGATAATGTACGCCAATCTATGAAACGAACGTTGGATATTCAGAAGGAAGGTAGGATGGGTAATTATCTTGGTATTCCAGAAAGTTTAGGAGGATCTAAGGCTAAGATTTTTAATTATGTTAATGAAAATCTTCAAGGTCGGGTTAATGGATGGTCTTCCAGACTTTTATCTAAAGGAGGCAAAGAAGTCATGATTAAATCTGTGGCTTTCGCATTGCCCAATCATGTTATGTTATGCTTTAAACTTCCCTAGACGTTAACTTCAAAGTTAAATAGTATTATTTCAAATTTCTGGTGGAATTCTAATGGAACCTCCTGTGGTATCCATTGAATTGCATGGGACAAATTATGTCTTTTAAAAAACAAAGGCGGACTTGGTTTCCGCTCTGTGGAACCCTTTAACACGGCTTTACTAGCCAAACAATTATGGCGGCTTGAACAGTTGCCAGGGTCGTTGGTGGCCCGCGTACTTAAGGGCCAATATTTCAGGAATACGAGCCCACTGTTTGCAAACAAAGCTCACTCTCCCTCTTACGGATGGAGCAGTATTTTTCATCTAGGGATGTTCTTTTACAGGGAATTCGGTATCGAGTGGGAGATGGGTGTTCAATTTCGGTTTGGGGGATCCATGGATTCCTGATGATACTCCCTGACCGGCACGGGGTCCAGGTGAGGAATACTATCCGGATTTGGCAGTTAACCAACTCATAACTTCGAATGTCAAGGATTGGAATCTCCCGTTACTACACCAGTTAATGGACCCTGAGGATACTCTTCTTATACGAGGCTTGTGTCTTCGCCTACTGGTTCGCCAGGATAAGCTCTTATGGAATTTTACAAAATCAGGGAAATATACAGTTAAGTCAGGTTATGGGTTGGCCAATTCTTTGAATCATGCGGAGGACAACCCCTAGATAAAGGAGTCTAGTACTACAGTTTTACAGGCCCACGCTTGGCAACTTTATTGCCCAACAAAAATTAAACACTTCATATGGCAAATGCTTACCGGTTCTCTGGCGGTCTTATCCCGATTGCGGGAACGAGGAATATATCTGGATATAATTTGTTCCCGATGTGGGCAGGTTGACAAGACGATCAATCACGCTTTATTTGAATGCATGTGGGCCCTCAAAATTTGGGAGTTGGCGAAATACCAAAGGACTGATAACATGTTCCCGAGTGGCTTGATTTATGTGAATATAGACTATTTATTTGACACATTCCTGACCACAATGTCAATGATGTGAACTGGTCAGACAATAAAACCAGGTATCCATGGCTTCTTTGGTTCATTTGGAAGTCCAGGAATGATAGGGTCTTTCGTGGCATAGAATTTGACACTACAGAAATACTACAACTGGTGGAGCGGGAGAGCTCGGCTTGGCTCGGAGCCCAATTGTTGGAAAATACGGAAGAATCTGAGGTAATGGGTGGCAAATCATGCGGACCAAGTACATATTGTCAAGTGGACGGTTCGTGGAGTAGTTTGTCCCCGACCTATGGATTGGGATGGATTTATGTCAGGGCGATCGGATTGTTACCACGGGGTCAAGGAATATGAAGAAGTCTATCTCCATTGCACTCCGAGTTTGAGGCCCTCCTTTCGGCGATGCAAACCCTCCTGGAACACAACTTACCGTACTCCAACTTCCAGACCGATTTCTTGGAGATGCTTAATATTATTCAAGCTCCGCAAGATTGGCCAGCTTTTGATATTCTGTTTGATGTGTTTAGTGAGTTTAAAGGGCGGTTTCCTTCCTTCTCACTGACCTATATTCGACGGACGACAAACACAAAGGTGGACTGTCTAGCTCGATCGGCACGCACAAGATCTTTCGAATTCGATTATGTAAACAATTATCCATCTTTGTGGGCGCCCAATTTTCCTGGGTTTTAATCTATTAATGTGTGGTTGCTAAAAAAAAAAAGTATACAGAAACGTTTTTAAAAATAACCCTTTTGAAATACTCATTTTTTAAAATACACCCTCAAAAATATTTTCAAAACTACCCCTTATTTACCAAGTTACTTTTCTTTACAATTGCCAAATTTCTTACAGTTTAGGATTTTAGAACTTAGTGTTTAGTGAAATTATAAGGTTTAGAATAGACTTAGAGTTTCTAGGGTGTAGAATTAAACCCTTATAGTGTTAACGTTTCAGATTTAATAATTATACGGCTTAATTTTATGATTTATGATTTATTTTAAAGATTTAGGTTTGTATAGGGTGAAAACCCTTTTCGGAGCCTAGAGTTTTTAAATCCTAAATCATACATCATAAACTCTAAAACACTGTAATATTTTACACTTAATGAGGTTGATTTAGAAAATTACCCCTTTCAAGATTATTTTTGAAGTTTTTTTTTTTTAAATTGTACACAAAAGAATGATACTTTTGAAATCTCCACTATTATATATGTAATTGTAACAAATACTATCATACATATATATTGCCAAAACCTACCAAATTTTTTTTTTTTTTTTTTTTTTTAAAATCTACCAAATTTTTTTGAAAGTTTTTTTTTTTGTGAAANTCTTGAAAGTTTTGTTAATGGTGAAATAAAATTAAACAAATTTCAGCCTTTAAACTTGTAAATAACATGTTTAATGGTGGAAATGTTAATTGATTTTTCAAATTTTTAGGTAAAACACCAACAACCCCATGTTCTTACGTTTTCTTTATATTATGCAAACTTTTATGATTATAAAATATATTTAGAATGATCGAAAGAAAAACCATTTTTCATTTCCATAGAGTTATCAACTAAAGCGTTAATTTCTATCCACACGGTATTCGTCTAAAAGCATCTAGTAACCTTTACCAATTTGGGACAAAAAAAAGAAAGAAAAAAAAAACAAGAACAGCCAATAACAAAGAGACTAAAGGCCATGGAAAAAAGTCTAGGTTTCCACAGAAAAAAAAAAGAGGAACCTTTAACAAATTGACATATATAAATTAACAAATTTGTTGAAAAATGAAAACGTAGGCAAAATGAAAGGACGAAGAGAAAAAGGAGCTGTGGTTTGGCATAAGGCATGTGCCGATGTCTCTACTAAATTCAATAAAGTAATCACTAATTATTGTGGAGTGTCATCTTTACGAATTCTTTCCTTCTTTTCTTCCAACCTATCCATTAACTTTATAACAACGTCAAGTATGGGTACCAACTTATCAAACTTGCTTCACTCTGATGGGTCCTCACTACCGACGACGACAATTAGTTAATAATAGTTGCAAATGACTCTTGTATTAATCCAAACCCCTTCGTTGAAAGCTATCCTTTCGTTTTGTTTATCAATTCACCTTACAATCAGTGCCGTGCCTAGGCTCAAGAGAGCAAGAGACAAAACATAAAATGAAAGCCTTTTTAACAAAAGTCTATTTTCCAAAAATTATAAATTGAAACTAATATAAAATATTCAAAATAAATAAAAAGGTGAAAACTCTAAAACATAATTTTCTTCCCTTTTTTGATAAACTCTTTCACAAACTCTTTCCTTTATTTGTGGTTTCCAAAAGGCAGAAAAAAATAGTATGAAAATCGAACTGCTCATCTAGTGTTCTATATACGTGATATATCTCGTATTTTACTAGTTTTTATTATTATAAACATATAATTATTTATATTTTGGAGTCTATATATTATTATTAGAGTCCAAGTGAGTCATTTTAGGTGCATGGACGAGGTTTTGGAGCTTGAGAATGATCTAGAAGAATTATGGAGCAAAATGGAACTAGATGAGACAAAATAAGAAAACGAAGAAAAATGGTAAGAAACAGAGGAGGTGTCGATCGACACCCTGCGGAAAAAATACAATCTTTCCTTAAATCTAGAGATGAAGATTTTCCATAATTTTTTTATGTTAATTCCCTAGACCTAAAATCCATCCTAAACCCTATAAATACTTTTCTACAGCCATTGTTTAGGCTTATGCTTTATTTTATCTTTGAGAGTTTTTGTAACGGAGAATTCTTAGACCCTCTTTGGTTATCTTATTGCATGTTCTTTTCAATTGATTGCTTGATGTTTTGCTTAGCTGTGTCTGAGTAGATCTCTTGTTAGGCTTAGGATTCATAGGATTTAGAAGAAGAATTGATAGCCATATGGTACATTTAGGTTGAACCTTTAATTCTTCCTCTAGATTAAGATTAATACTAGCTCTTGATTGATCACCTAGAGTCTAGATCATAGGTAATTATTATACATGGAAGTGTTAGTAATTGCTGGAACAAATCTTAGTAGGATTAGATTATCTGTTTACAAAGGAATTTGGCTTAGATAATCTATGAACAATTGAACCTAAGTTTAGTGCATGATTAATACTTTAGAACTCACAAAGGAATTTGGTTTTCTAGGTTTTAATCATAGATTACATACTCAATGGAAGTTGGTATGTATTACATTAGGTTTTCATGTTCAAGAATTAAGTTGGTACCTGAATTTTCCATGCGCTGTCGATCGACACTCAACGCGTCTGGTTGCTGTTTTGAGTCTAAATCTGAAGTCCCAAAAGCCTAGCCTTGCCATTAATTGTTTAAAACCTCCAAATATGTTAGTAATTGATAATTAGTAGTTTAAAATCCATGTCCTATAATTTATTTAGAGTTTATTAATCAGTTTGCAATTTATTGGTCCTTGTGCATTCGATACCCTTAGTAATATAACCTATAATTGTTGTGCTCTTGAGGTTAAATACAAAAGGGATAAACTTTTGTGTATCAAGTTTTGGCGCCGTTGCCGGGGACCCATTAAAAACTTGCATACTAGTTTATCGAATTTTACTTTAGTTTTAGGATTTTATTTGCTTGTTTTTCTTTGGTTTTATTTTATCTTAATTATTTACTAACTAGTTTCTTTTTCGGTTTTTCTTTCTGGTGTTTCAGGTTTATGCATTTGAGGACTGACAGTTCTAAAGAGCTTTTAGACCACACCGAGCTAGAAAGAGTCGAAAGAAACAATCGGAAAACTAAGTAAAAAACAGCCACAATGCCAGGAGAAATTGACCCCATGACTATGCTAGAAGAGATGAAGAGAATTGCTGAGGACAATGCTCGGATGAGAGAAGATAACAACATAATGCATGAGGAGATGAGGCGAATGCAGGCTGATAGGAATCAGCAAGTGGTCACAATTGGAGGAACGGACAGGCCTCGTACTTTTTAAAAGGAGAGATCACCGATAGTTCTCCCTCTTATTACTCGGACGAACTATGAGATCAAGCCCCAACTGATTCAGCTAGTGGAGCAAAGCCCTTTCCATGGAGATGAGCACGAGAACCCCATCGATCACATTGATAGATTCAAGAAGATTTGTGGGACTTCACAAGCCGATGGAGTGCCACGTGACTACAATCATTGCAAGCTTTTCGAGTTCTCTTTGACGAGCAAGGCTCTTGGTTGGTTAAACTCTCTCCACGGATTGGATCAGATTCGAGCTGCGTTTTTGGATCACTACTACACCAAGCAAAAGACAGCCATCTTGAAGGCCAAGATTGCCAACTTTGAGCAGCTGTCCGGCGAGTCTTTTTGTGAAGCTTGGGAAAGGTGCAAGTCTTATCGCAGAGATTATCCACACTATGGCTACACCGAGAGCCAACTTTTTAGCATCTTCTATGATGATGTTGGATGGGACTACAAAGTTGCCTTGAATGCTGCAAGCAAGGAGAATTTCATGACACAAAGTGTGGATGGAGCCAATGAGCTTATTGAAAACCTTGCTGAAAGCTATAAAGATAAAAAAAAGGAGTATGATCGATCAAGGGGAGTGAATAGTATGGAGGCTGATTCAGAGAAAGAGGTTTGTGAGACAGTGAAGCTATTGATCAAGACCAATAAGAAGAGTGTTTGTTTCGCTGATGTGCTGTCCAAGAGAAAGAAGATGAAGAAGATGTCACTTATGTAGGAAACAATGGCCAAAAGTTCAACAATGGTCCATACAACAAGCCTTTTTACAAAAAGCCGTTCAATGGTGGATATCAAAAGCCGGTCGTTGAAGGGAGAAACTATGGGAACGCATCTTATTCATCTCCAAACGGGCAAGACAACAAGATGGAATCAATGTTGGAGCAACTCTTAGATGGACAACAAAAGTTGACGGTCACATTCAATGGAAAAATTGACCATCTCTACACGGACCTTGATGGAAAGATCTCCAACGTCAATGAGAGGATCAAGCACCTGACTACTCACTTGAAGAAAACTGATATACAAGTGGCTCAAATGGCCGGGAGGGTTGGCTGGACAGTCTGTGGGTCAGACTGGGACGTAGCCCGCTAAGCCTGGGTGGTTGGATGTTCTCATCGGGACCCATCGAGTGAATGTCCATAGATCAAGCCCGATGGCTCGTCGTGCGAGTGTGTAGAAGGTCTGGCCCACGGAACTATCTGGATGTCCTATCTCGCGAGCTAAGAGCTTAGCACGACCCGCGGGATGGTCCTTGACCGTAGTCCGTGGGTCGTAGCAGTGTTTTGTGGCGAGCACTAAACCGTTCCCATGCTGTCAATCTTCGGGGGTGGAATCCGACCCCCACATATATGGGCCTGGGTCTGCTCGGTTATTGACAGGAATTATGCTTCCCTATATACTGCTCGGCCCACCATACGATGAGCTCGTCTTCTGAGATCAAACAAGGATGGGCCGAGGAAGTGATTCAGTGTAACTCTTCAGCTTGAGGTACATGACACTGATTTTGCCGAGGACGTGTTCTGACCTATTTCCTCGGCTTTGGATATTGCAAGCCATGCTGAGCTCATGTCCTGGTTAATGAGCTTGGCATTCTCGACAAAAGATTGAATGACAAAACTGGCCAAAGACGTGATACAAAAAATGTCCTCGGCTTCGTAAGTGTAATCAAACACGCCGAGCTCGTGATAAACTCCCTCAACATCTTTGAAGACAAGGACTATGCCGAGGAAGTGATTTAGATTAAATGACCTCGGCATTGGTCAGTAAGCTCATGTCCGAGGTCATTCCTTAAATTCAGACCTCGGCCCGACTGCTTGATACTTAACCATTTCTAGCGACTGCTTGTTTTATGATATCAGGTGGGNTGCTTGATACTTAACCATTTCTAGCGACTGCTTGTTTTATGATATCAGGTGGGGATATCAGGGGCCCGACCAGATTGACCGGGAAAATGTAAGATAACACGCAGAGGGTATGTTGTGAGCACGATGATCGGTGTGACTGGAAGTCATAACGCAGTTTTCGAGCTGAGATGACAACGGCGAGCGCCAGTTTTTCCATCAACGGGTAG
>OVAP01000699.1:0-31164 GCA_900406295.1 Aurinia saxatilis
AAGATTACTTTTAAGTGCTAACCTTGACGGGGTGGAATCCGACCCCCACAAAAATTATCTTTCGCATACCAACCAATCTTAAAGACTAATGGGTCACTCAAGAGTAGATCAGATTATGCATGAAAAACAAGGAAAGAAGTAAGTATAAAAGAGGCAGAGAGGTTACACATAATTTTTTTCCTACTCACAAACACGCTAAACACTACATACTTTACACTCTTCCAATCTCGCTAACTTAGTATTCCTTGTATTTTTTTTCTTCCGAGGTGGGTTCAACGATAATATTCACTTCGGCATCTTCCGAATATATTCTGAATTTCTCTTTTAAAAGTCATGTGTTTTAGCAAGTTGATCTCGTCTTGGTTTCTCCACTCTTTCTTTAACAATTTCAAATCAACTTTACATATAACGATTTTAACAACCTCAATAATAAATATTTTCTTGTGGAATTTCAGCACCCACATTTTGGGCTATAAGGAAGGTATTTTAGAGTTAAAAACTTATTCAAACATAAAATTGGTTATCGACATGGCCCTATGTGAAAGAAATATCTCTTATATTAGAATGATATAATCCAATATATTTCAAGGGATTCGCAACCTTGGTTACTGTAACTTCTAAAAATCAAGAGGGCATCCCATATAACGATAATGGGAGTTAAAATATTTACTTGCAGAAACATTTTTTCTAGTGGTAAAAGCCATGGGAATTATTATCCGTAGGGTCACACCTTGGTCAGAAGGGAACTTCATCCACTGAATAAAACATCAAGACAAGGTGAATTTGGTAGGAAAACTAGCAAAGGTCACTAGCATATACAAGGCGCAAATAAATAAGAGGCCTCAATTGGTTTCATGACTACATGCTCATTGAAAGGGTTTGACATATAAGAGTCTTGGTGACAACTGGAAGCTAGGTCGGTGTAATTATCCCATACAACATGATACGATATAGTGTCATTGACAAATCGGAGCATCTCACGAGTTTCATTGGGAAGATGGTTGTAATAGAGGGATCCATTTTGCTACCCGTCCGGGTCAAGGGACAAAAACAACATCTCGATTTCTCAGTCAGAAAGAAGCCCTCATCATACAACATAATCTTGGGAACACACTGGCTCCACTAAGTGAAGTAATCTCCTCGACCTACCATTAATTCTTAAAATTCCATATTCTCAATGACAAGGTAATTACGCGAGGTGAAAAAAGTGTCACAATCTTTTTATGTCATCCATTAGAAAACTGTCGAAGCAAGAGAGGTTAACAAGATGATATTAAGTGGAGAAAAGGGGTTCTTCATGAATAAAGATCCATCGGCGAAAGACGAAGTAGAACTCGTGACCAAACACAAGCTTCACCCAGAAAGATGCATATATAGATAAATATTTACAAGGGCCAATTAGAGCAAACTGATTACGCTCATACGGGAAAACCAACAGTCTTTCGTGTGGTAAAAAACGGAGATGACTGAGCATAAGCGTTTATGTAGTTTTGCACAAAGTGAAATACAATGTAACCTACAAGATAGTAGATCAGAAAAGAAGGAAGCTTGGTCTAGAAAGGTCACATACGGTTAATGATAAAATTGAAAGGTTAATAAGATACGGATCAATCAGCAAAGTCAAATACCCAAAATAGTTAACGAATTTTGTTATGATAAAAAATAAAAACAAAAAATGGTGGGCACGGATTTCAAATATCCAAACTGTGTTTCATAGCACAATTTTGGAGGAGAGCTCGCTTGCTTTCTTGAATCAGTGTTGCTTGTTTGTCTGCGAATAGATGAATTATTCCTAAGATCCTCCAGAAAAATTTCAAGAATGCTTGGTTGTACCAGCTTAAGAAAGGTTAGTGTATCCTCCGCTTGTTTTTCTTCAAGCTAAAACACGAACTCATTATTAGTTTGAACTGATGCAAAGATATAATCGGACTCATCTGAATAAGAACTATAAAGTTCTAAGGAGTTGTGTTCAAACTGTTCTTCCTCTTTGGTGATGATTCCATCATTTTCAAGTTCTTTGGACTTAAGATCACTTGGTGCAATTTGAGCTATTTCTAAACCTTTTCCCACAGTCTTGGCTTTAGTTGTATGGTCATGATCCTGCAAACAAAGCTTAATACAACTCGGCAATGCCGGTTCCAAGGCTGTTAAGTTTAATACGTTTTCATTGAAAACAAACAAAAGATTAGGCTTAATACTTCCCTCTGGTTTGTTCTCTGGCGTCTTGGATTGATTAGATTGAGTTTCTTTCTTTTTCATCCTCATTTGATCCAAGTAGACATCATGTGGTGACATCTGTGCTAGCACAGTCTTCCTGCCTTTGAACTGAAAATTATACATATTTGTGAATCCATCATGCGAGACTCTTCTATTAGTTTGTCATGGACGTCCTAGCAAGATATGGCGTGCTCCCATGGGTAAGATGTTACATAAGACTTCATCTTCATATTTTCCAATGGACATTGGCACTAGCGCTTGTTTGGTCATGGCCATCTCTCCTTCTTTGTTTAACCACTGCAATTTGTAAGGCTTTGGGTGCTTGATTTCTTCCAAGCTCAACTTCTTCACCGTAGTCTCACTTGCAATATTCGTACAACTGCCTCTATTAATAATCAAGCTACATATTTTACCTTGGACTAGACATCACGAATGGAATAAGTTGCCTCTCTACTCATGCTTATCTACTTTGCCATGACACTCAAAGCTCTCATAGACACAAGTAAGTCTCCTTTTGGTGCTTCCTTAGTTTCAGAATCTGATTGTTCTTCAAGCTTCGCATCCTCAGACTCAAATCTCTGAGAATAATAATCCTCTTATTGGAGCATTCGCTTGCATAATGTCCCAGACCATGACATTTGAAACACTTAAGATCCCTAGCTCTTGTAACCGCTTTTGCTTTCCCTTTTAAATTTGTTTGTTCCATCTTAGGCTTCACAATTAGCTTGTACTCTTTCTGAAAACTTGTTTTGTCTTCTCTGTGGTAGCTCGGTTTGCTGGCACCATAGCTAGGTTTGGAACTACTTCTTTTGATCTGTTTCTAAAACATAATAGCTTTGTGCATCAACTCATCCATCTCCATAGTGAAGTACCTCCAAACGGTATAAAATGTCTCTATTAAGGCCTCCCATGAATCTGGACATTGTTGCTTCTCTGCCTTCTTGTATATTAGCCGCTAACATCAAGGTTTCCATTTCATTGTAATACTCCTCTACTGATTTGGATATTTGAACCAAGTTTTTCAATTTCAGATGCAACTCTCGGTGATAATGGCTTGGTACAAAACTTCACGAAGTTGCCGCTCATAGAAGACAATAGTTTGGTTGTGAACCGCTACTAGCTATGAAAGCAAACAAGGGAATACTCATACAAAAGAGGGCAGCATCATAACAAGTTACTTGACCAAAATTTTCAGCCATGTGAACAAAATTCCGATCACCCACCAAAAGCATTGGCAAATCGACGAAATTTGCTCCCACAAAGGATAAAAGTCACCATCGTAATCGGGTTTCTTAAAATTGGTAAGGTGACTTTGTAACCAAATTCCCATTTGAATTGCAAATTGTGAGTCCAACTCACCCAACCTAAGAGACCAACTTTGTAAGGGTTCTTTGAAGCCTCTGCACAGACTGAGGAGGGTGCTAGACGTACATCACCCCAAGTACAAAATGTTCATATTTTCCCGGGTTTCCTCCGGAGATTCCTTCTACACATTTTCAGTGGCAAATAGTGAGGGGGCGTCCAGAGAATAAGAAGAGAGGTCATCTGGGTACCCGAGGAAATCTTAGGAAGAGTTCTGAAGGCCGTCGGCGGTGCATGATCTATGAAAGGAGGCATAAAAAAAAGGAACAGAAACAAAAAAATTCAATATAGTCAACGAATAATTCTGTAGTTAATGAAAAGAAGCCGAGTTCAAAAAATTCTTTTAAAACAGGATAAATAGAGGAATTGTGGGCATAAAACATGTATATGTTTGGTGAAAAGTGTGGAAGACAACAAAGTAGAGAAGGAAAAGAAACTTGTATGTTTTGAAAGACAAGAAAACGAAGAGTTTTTGGAAAATTGAAGACAAATGAACTGAAAATAATAATATAACAATTCATTTAATTCAAGATTTGATATTCATGTGACTTAAACTCTTTAAATGGGTCAAACCTAATATACTCTGCATTCCTCTCTTAAAATCTTGTCTTCTAGCAATTTGATCTCAGAATGGACTCTCCATTATTTCTTTAACCATTTCAACTCAATTTTACGTATAAAATTTTTAACTACCTCAATACCATTCTCTTACTGAATACAAATAAATAAATAAATATATATATATATATATATATATGTGTATATATATATATATTTATTAAAATATTTGTTATTTTTATTTGTTTAAATTACTAAGGAATTCTGGATTAAACTCATACATCTTTTTATGCTAGGGACCTTAAAATATGATCAATTTCCATTTTCAATTGAGCTAATGAATCTTGGTATGAACTAAATTATTGATTTTACCTTTATCCCGATATGTATTTAGCTTTATATCTATAGAGGTCAAATCAATGTTTATATGTCTGATTATGTTTGTATTTATTTTACCTAATATGTAAGATGTCTCGTATTCCTTTTAAACTTTTTAGTTAGGGATGGGATTCTGATTTGCTAAAATTGGAATATTAGATTTTGTTCGAGCCTTTTATAGTTGATGTTACATGAGGAATGATTCTGAGGCTACCTTTGAACATTTTGGGTTCTCTATGCCTATCATAGTACACTATAATAATGCCATATTTAATTCAGAGTCAATTGTTAACCGTGTTTTTTTTTTTTTTTATCATCTGAGTTTTATTAGATATTAAAGAAGTGCATAGAGCTGTTACATCCCAATTATGGAAAACTCAACTAAATTCTAAATGAAAACCAAAACACATCAGGCTCCTAAGTAGGGGTGTCAATAAGTAGGTAAACCAATCCAAACCAACTCACAATTCAATGAGTTTAGTGCTTAATAAGTTATGAGTTGACCGGTAACTCATTTAAATTGATGGGTTAATAGTTTTAATGAGTTGATACACTTAATAACTAATATATTTTGATAAAATTAAATAATAATTAAATGAGTTAATCCATAAATCTTAAAAAATAATAAAGGGTAAAATGGTAAATCAGTTTTTGGTGTGAAAATGTGGAATCATGTTTTTGGCGGAAAAACATGAAATCTCGGTTTTGACAGAAAATATGGAATCACATTTTTTACGGGAAACACGGAATCTTGGTTTTGACAAAAAACACGGAATAACGTTTTTAACAAAAAAACATGGAATCACATTTTTACGGAAAAACATGGAATCACATTTTTTCACGGAAAAACATGGAATCACGTTTTTGGCGGAAAACGCGGAATCTCGATTTTGGCGGGAAAATCCAAAATCTCGGTTTTGGTGGGTAAACGTGGAAACAAATTTTTTCCGGGAAAACACGGAATCTCGGTTTTGACAAAAAATGCGAATTATATTTTTGGCGGAAAAACATGGAATCACGTTTTTGGCGAAAAAACCGGGAATCTCGGTTGTAACAAAAAATGCGGAATTACGTTTTTGTCGGGAAAATGTGAAATCACGTTTTTTGCGAGAAAATCCAAAATCTCGGTTTTTTGTGGGAAAACTCGGAATCATATTTTTTACTGGAAAACATGGAATCACGTTTTTTGCGGGAAAAACACAGAATCTTGGTTTTGACAAAAAAACGCGGAATTACGTTTTTTGTCGGGAAAATGCGGAATCACGTTTTTGGTGGGAAAACCCGGAATCTCGTTTTTGGCGAGAAAATCCAAAATCTCGGTTTTGGTGGAAAACTCGAAATCACGTTTTTGGCGGAAAAAACACGGAATCACGTTTTTCGCAGAAAAACACGGAATCACGTTTTTGGCAGGAAAACGCGAAATCTCGATTTTGACAAAAAAAATGCGAAATCATATTTTGGGCGGGAAAACACGAAATCACGTTTTTACGGTAAAATGCGGAATCACGTGTTTGACGGGAAAACGCCGAATCGCGTTTTTTTGCGAAAATCCAAAATCTCGGTTTTGGTGGAAAACTCGAAATCAGGTTTTTAGCGGGAAAAACACGGAATCACGTTTTTAGCGGGAAAACACGGAATCTCGGGTTTGACAAAACGTGGAAGCACGTTTTTACGTGACGAGAAAATTCAAAATCTCAGTTTGGGTGAAAAAACTCTGGAATCTAGAATCTCGATTTTGATTAAAAAAAACTAGAAATCACGTTTTTTACGGAAAATATGGAATCACCGGTTAAACGAAAAATTGTGTAATAATATTTTTAGGGGAAAAACTCCGAAATATTGGATTATGAAAAAAATATGGAATCATATTTTTTGCCGTGAAAATACGAAATCACGGTTATAAAGAAAAATATGGAATCACGGTTCTAGCAAAACAAAAATATAATTTTTGTACGTGAATTTGGAAATCATTATTTTGTAAAATATTTAATATAATTGTTTTCTTTGATAATTAAAAATATAAAATATATAATTTAATAATTAAATTTGGTTATATATAATTTACTTATTTAATTTGATTATTTTTTGTGTAGATATTTGTTTGGTTGTTTGGGTAAACCCATCAACTCATTTTAACTATACTCATTTCAATCCAACTCATTAAACTCATTAACTCATTAACTTATTTTGACCCAAATATCAAACTCATTGAATTAATGAGTTGGTTTGAGTTGGGTTGACCCATAACCATTAACTCATTTTGACACCCTAGACATAGCTAAGCAAAACATCATGCAATAATTTAAAGAATGCAATAAACTAGATAATGCAAAGAATAAAGTTGGTTCTGAGGTTTCTTCTCCCTTGCAAACTCTTAGACGATTAGAAAATTGTATGTGCTTAAAAAATGGCTTAAACTGAGTATTTATGGGGTCTATAACGAATTTAAGATTTGGAAAATTATCAAAAACAAATATGGAAAATTGTTTGATTCTTCATAATTATTCCAAAATTCACCAAGTGCTCAAAAACTCATTTATGCACCTAAAATGATTCATTTAGACTCTAATAATAGTAACATAGACTCGATAGAATAAATAAATATATGTATTATTAGTATAAAACTGTTAAAAATAGGATATATATCAATTTCTCCGGACTTAGCATTTGCTTGCACAGAAGCAGAACATAAACTAAAATGTGGAATAATTTGAAAATATAAAACTCACCTTGCTTTAGAAAATCGAACTGATCTTGCCTAACTTAGTAATCCACGCATTAACTCGACTAATCCCAAAACTTGATTACTGTGTACTTCTCCTTAGAATTCCTTAGCATCCCAAATTTGAACCCACATACTAGTTATGAAGTCGATTCCATTATAATAGCTGTCTCTTCTTTTGATCACAATTCCAAGAAACTTATCAACCCTTTGCTTATACAATGCTTGACAAACCAACTTTGAACATAATTATTCCCTACTCTCCCCCGGACTCGAGCATTTCTCACATTTGGTTATGGATCATCGATATTTTGAGTCTCTAGCCTACTTTTAAAATATGGGTTGCGCCATCTTCGGAAAGGTCATTTCCTAGTCTTCCCTCACACTTCATGCACCTAATTATATCATAAGTTACTTTTTTGAAAAAAGAGTAAAAAATCCTTTCTCTTACGTGTTGAATTTGGCAAGCAGGAATGAGAGAATCAAATCCTTGAATATTGATCTCATTGAAGAGGTGCAATACGCTCAAACCCTTCGGATCTCAGCAACTCGGCATGGATGTCTTTGTACTACAAATTGGCCTTTGGATTTTTCATTAGTCTCGTCTCAAAATTACCCTTTCTAATGATTGTCACTTAGCTGAAAAAGACACAATCAAATAAACCAAGCAAATATCATAGTTTTCAATTTATTTTGACTCGATAAAACGACTCGATAAAACCAATTTTCAAAAATTAAACCAAAACTTAAGACAAAGAAAAATACATTAGTATCTCCCCCAAACTTAAACAACAACACTGTCCCAGTGTGTAAAAATTTCGAGGCAGGAAAACAATGAAAATATAAATCAAGTGAGTAAAAATCAGAAGACGTACCTTTGTTTTTCGCAGGGGTATATCGACTCCAGTCCATGAACAGACCCAAATTTTGTCTTTTAATTTTTGAAATAATTAGAGAAAAATCCAAAAAAAAAAATTTTAAACACCAAAATATTTAAACTTACCAGTAGGTTGCCTCCCACTAAGCGTTTATTTTTATTCACTAGCTCGACTATTGTTGGATGGCGACTCAAGGTGGATCGTATGTGAATGTTCGATATTTTCCCTTTGGCGCTAGGACACCACCTTTGACTTGCCAAGCCGTAACATTGGGGGAAAAAAACATTGTATCTTGCAACATCTCTTTGATGACATCGTCGCCTTTGTCCCTTAGCTTCACCGGAATGACAATGCTGATTGTAGAGAAGGACTTTGAAAGTCTATTGCTCTTCGCCTTCCTTGGTTTGCTCATGGATGGTGAGTCCTTATGGACTTCCTTTGTAGCATCTTTAATATCAGAAGGTCTCTTCTCATCATGTAAAACAGTTTTGCAGAAGGTCCCTCCGATATGATAAAAATGATACAAGACGTTCTTGTCGATCTTTGAAAAAAGAGACTTGTTTATTTGGAAAGTCCATAACTGCTCCAACGGTTGCAAGACATAACGAACCAAAGATAAATGGTCTATTGCAGTCCTCATTGACATCCATGATTTAGAAATCAGCTCGTACTAGGCAATTTCCAATTTGAAGCATCACATCTGGCATAAAACCTTTAGTAGTTACTGGTGAAGAGTCCGCCATAATGATAGGTGCCTAGGGAATGTGTTTGCGTGAAATTCCAAGTCTTAGAGCAACAACCTGTGACATAACATTCACAGTGGCACCAATATCACATTGGAATCTTTCATATCCATACCTTTGATTGAACAACTGAAGACAAATCTTCCCGGACTTTTCATCTTTCCGAGCTTCCTCAATGTTGGGGGAGGAGGTTCTTCCTTATCAATTTTCATGAGATTAACATTGATCGGTTTAACCTCCTTAAGGACTGTCTGAACACCATCTTCAATGCTGACATCTAATATGCTCAACTTCTTGATGAAACTTTTGATGGCTGGTGAAACTTTGATGAACCTCTAAGAGGGAGACTTCAAAATCACTTCTCTCAAGATGGCTTGCCGACGAGCTTCAGTTTCCTTCTCAGACTTCCTAGGAGGTGTTGGATAAGGCACCTTGGGCTGATAAACGCGTTCGGTTGCCAAAACGGATTCATTTTAAAAACATTTGGCTCTATTTCGTTAGGGTGTCGATCGACACTCTCAGTGGTGTCAATCGACACCTGAACTTTATGAGGAGCTCCCCTATCAGTGTCGACCAAATTCTGAGCAGATGTAGATACATAACAGTGTGAACATCGACACTGGATGGCGTCGAAAGACATTGTCCTTGGATTCGTTGGTGCCGCAATTTCGGAACAAAACAATACTTTTTAAAAGATGATCAATATAAAATTGAACAATCGGGGACAAAACCTTGGATATTGTGCAAAACTGACTAGATAGATGGATATAATATAGAAAATATGCAGCTTAGGCTTTTGAATCGCTCAATTTCGTTATGAATTGAGAAAGGTATTACAAAAATGATTTTGACCTAAAACTGTTTCGGAAAATTTGTCAAGAGGGAACTTATCTTTATATCCGATTGGTGTACGTCGACACATTTTGGTGTCGGTGACACTTTGCTTTACTGGAAAAGTTAAAAGTGTTTTTTAGAGAAATAAAGAAAAATTGAAAGAAAAGAAAATAATAGAAAAACTTACTAGGTGAGTTGCCTCTCACCAAGCGCTTGTTTCAGTCATTAGCTTGACTTCGTACGGAGGGATGTCATTCGCCGTTGGGGTCCTGATTGTTTGTAGGATCAGGTGGTATAGCGGAAAATGATTATGTTGGAGCGAGCCATGCTAGGAATACCCTTTGCATTACCGTGTCAATCACTGCTCCGACAGAATAGAGGAATGGCCTTCCAAGGATGACTGGCATTTCATACCGTGGGTCGTCGTGCATGATAAGGACGTCTGTGAGAATGTGACATCCTTCCGTTACCACCATTACATCCTTTCTTATTCCTAATACGTTCCCCATCGATCCGTCCGCTAGCATAACGGGCCTTGGCACATGTTGGATGTTTTTAATGCTGAGCTTGTACGCGTTTGCCTTTGACATCAAACTCATGCAAGCGGCTGAATCACATAATGTGAGGTGAATATTTACATCGTTAATGCTTATCGAGATGGTGTAGAGCCCAGCATCCTCTCCTTTTTCATATCCCTAGCTGGAGGTCTGCTCTCCTATCACGTTTATGTAAAAAATGTTCTAATGCGACCCCGTTCCCATCCTCGAAACATATCCCAATGGGGGGGGGGGTAAGTTTCCAAAACTTGATTAAATGAGAGCTCAAGAGGTATTGTCCTTATCTGGATTTTCAAACATTCGATAAGTGAATCGTTGGGCTGCGGTTTAGGTGGCCATGCGGGTGGTAAGGCGTGGTGTCTCGATCTTAACGGAAAGTGCATGAAGGTGATGGGGATTTAATTTTTGAGCAAAAAAGGTCCTGCAAGCGCACATGTCTCGCAGTAGTACTTAGGGGGTCGAACCCACATGGAGCAGAGTGTGCGAAGTAGCACGTACAAGTTCACTTGAGGTAAGCAACAAAATGAAATGGTTTTTGGTTTTGGTCGATCGACGGTGTGAACTGGTCGATCGATGAAAGGGTGTTTTGGTCGATTGCAGATGATGTGGTCGATTCACACTGTCGATCGACCAAAACCACAAACCACCTCATTTGGTTGCTTAGCTTGAGTGATCTTGGACGTGCTACTGCGTACACTCTGCTCCCTGTGGATTCGACCCCAAAGTACTACTGCGAGACCTGTGCGCTTGCAGGACATATTTTGGGCGAAAACTAAATCCCCATCAAAATTAAAAACGGTTTGTATGCAATGAAATGAAAGTGTTAATAATAAGGTATTTCTCTAGTAACACATCTCATATTATTCAGATTTGTTGACAGTTTTCGTATTGGAATCTTCCTAACTCAATTATACTCAAAGATAAATTACGTGACCTCAACAAAGGGGCAGACATGATCTATACTAAAGTACTGATATGTCAACCGTACACATGATCCTTTGGTCAAGATCCCACATGTACAACCTATAATTTGTATATGTCGGATCGTCTACCTAATGGTGTCTTAGCGAATAATAAGGAATATTCTATCCATTTCTTCTTGAATAATACATTTTGATATCTTCTGAATCTTCTCACGCATTTGATGTTGTCTCTAGATAATACCTGAATATATGGAGTGATCCTGAGCAGTTTCCTGAAGCTTTCGTAGTTATCCACACTTCGTTCAATCGATCATAGTTTACTCCATTCGATCGTTTGAGCTTCGAGATGTTGGGCTTCAAAAGACTTCACTTTAATTCCTGGGCTATAAATCCATGGTGGTAAGGCCGAATGACATAATTCCAAGCTCATGTAACAACTAACTCACGTGGCTTATTTGTCTCCTAGATTCACTTTAATACAAGTTGCACATCATTTTTATCCAAGCATCCTTTTCTTGTGCCGGATTTCTGTTTTTAGCAATAAACGCCCATCTTGGTACCTAAAAAACTTGTTTTCTCCAAAAAACACTTTTAAAACGTAAAATAGTGAAAATCATCACATTTATCAAGAAATCCTTTGGCTTTGTCATCAAAAGTACTTGAAATTCATAGTAAAAATTGGTAAAATATCAGCCCTATCAAATCCCCCATACTTAGCTTTCTTCGTCCTCGAACAAACAAGAGGCTAAAGAAAGATAATAAGTTTGACATTCAGGAATACCTCTTACTCGTTGCTACAACTTAGAATCTGCATTTTTGTGATTGTCATTTTGACAAGCTCGCCCGAAAATTGCCATCTCATACTCCCGCCACAACTCTTCCAACTGGTCCAACAAAATCTGAACCTGCAAAAACCTTAACTTAACCAAAATCTTATTCTCTACTTCCATTAAGATATTGCGTGTGCTTTCTTACCAGAGAATATCAGCTAGATAAAACGGTGCTGGGTTTGTAACGTAAGGAGGCTAATATTTAGAGGTGGAGCTTATGTATTTAAGGTTTACCGTACTTAAGAGAAATGAGAGATATGTTTGCAAAAAAGTAAGAGAGATCGGACCGCTTGATGGTACAACCTCCATTCACTCTCTTCTTAGCTTGACTCGTTCCTCCCCTAGACTTAGATTCTTTTAAGGGAATCTGAAGTCTTCTCAAACATTCACGGACTCCTTTAAACGTTTTCCACCTTTCTCCATCTTTGATCCCTGATTTTCCTGGCCTTTTTGCTAAACAGTATGGATCATAAAGCTTTGATTTTTTTTTCTCTTTTTTTTTTCAAAAGGTTTCACCATATATAGGGAGACACGAATTTTACCTTAATTTTGATGAAGTATTACCAGGGAAATCAGTCTTGAAACCATCTCTTTAAATCTCTATGCATGTATTGAGATCGTAGCATGTTGTTTCGCCAGTCTTTACGAGTGACTGGAAAACTGCGTTGGTCTCATCTGTCCGGCCGTTTTACACATACTGCATATAAGACAAGAAAAAAAAGACTGCATGGGGTTTGTAAAGAGGTTAGGTTTATGGGTGTGGTACCAACCGAAAATAAGTTGGCCATTCAGGATCAGCAAAAGAGTGGTAAAGTGGATAAGAAGTCCTGAATGGATTTGGTTTGCCTAGTCTAACACCTCCAACAAGAAAGTTTTATAGTCCGGATAAGGTTCAAATCGAATAGAGTCAAAAATCAGATTGATTAAAGTAGGTGCAAACCGAGATGTGGTGGATAAGCTTGAGTATCGTCGTCTTCGAGTGTATCGAATGACCTTCTTTGTATTATTTGAATTGAAAGGACTTTACAGGGGATAGGAGAAGATTTGAACTTGACGACATCAATATATCATCATCTGTCGTGTTGAATTGAGGAAGTGTTCATCATTCTGAGTAAACCAGTCCAGCATTGTTACCACATTCTCGACCTCAACGGGGATTATGGGGTAGAAAAATTTATCATCAATTTTTGAGAATGAGACCCCTTGCCTCGGGTAGTCCATTATGGCTCCGACGATGGCTAAGAACGCAACTATTAATATAAATGGTTTTGGGCTGTCTTTTTTACAATACGAGGAAATCTGCTGGTACCATAATGTTCCCTATTCGTACTATTAAGTCTGGTATGAATCCTTTGGGTACCATGGGTTAAACATCAGTGAGCATGATATGCGTGTAGGGCGGGTTCTTGTTGATAGGGGTAATATTTACCACTTTTTAGTATACATTTTTGGTGTTTATTTAAAAGAAACCATTTGATTTAAGACTAAAACTATTGAATTTCACATTTGTCTGTTCCAAAAGTGTTTTTGTGAAAATAAAGCTTTTTTGGTCAAAAATAGGCTTTTTCTACCGAGTCCAGCAATTCAACATCAGAAGTCCAGACCCAGATGTTAAGACAATCAAGCCATGTGATTCGGCTGTCACATGGTCTTGAAATCAAGTCATTTAACCTCCGAAGTAAGGAGCTAAGCCCAGATAATTGAAGAGATGTCAAAATGAAGCCCATTGGTAATGAAAGGCCAATCGAACGTACACTTAGGGGAATCGTCTTCTAGAACATTATCATATAAAGACTGTTGCCACTTAGGAGTTATAATGATCCATTGCAGATATTAAAAAAAGATTCATGAGTTACTCAAGATGCGTTTTCAGATCGAATCAGTCGAATGCACTCTGTTATTTGATCGATCAAAAGAAGATAAGTCCAAACCTTTTTATCCTTATCAGAATCTACTTCCTGATTTCACTTAACTTCATGGACGACTCTCTACACTATAAATACAGAAGCTACAGAGCAGAGAAAAACATGAAAATTCACAAGCTTACTAGCATCCAGGCAAATTAATTTTAAAGTCTCTTTTCACTTGTTTTCTCTTTCTTTTTTATTCTACATCGGACTTGTTATCAAGGGAAAATTTTGTAATATATGGAATTCAAAGAAGCCTTTTTGAACCCTTTACTTTGATTTATATGATTGCAATTGATGGGGATTTCGTTTTCACCCAAAATATTTCTGCAAGCGCACATGTCTTGCAGTAGTACTTAATGATCGTATCCACAGAGAAAGGGGCTACTACGCTGCAAACTTATGGGATTCAAATCGAGCTAAGATGCAAATATGTTTTTTAGGTTTTTCGATCGATCAAATGATATAATTGTTTGATCATATAAGATGCTTTTAAATGAAATCTATAAAACTATTGATGCAAATTTTATAGGGATGATATTTTACCGCTTTTTTAATATAATATTTTGGTGTTTTTAACAAAGAAACTATTTGATTTGAAACATAGACCACTGTATTTCACACTTCTCTGTTTGCAAAGTGTTTTTGTGAAACTAATGCATTTTAGGTCACAAATGGGCGTTTTCTACCAAGTCCAACAAATCAACATCAGAAGTCCAGGTCCAGATGAAGAAGATGTTTATTTTGGATTAAAGTGAGGAGTTTGGACAATCAAAATGCGTGAGTTAGCTGTCACATGGGCTTGGAATCAATTCATTAGCCCTCATGATTAAGAAGTTAAGCCCAAATCATTTAAGGTGTATCCAGAAACTCGCATGAAATGAAGGCCCAATCGACCGGAGCAGAGGCCCACCGATCGATCGAGGCCCATTATTTCAAGGAAGCTTTTCCTAGAATAAATTCAGATAAAGACCGTTGCATTTGGGGAGTTATCAGTATATGTTGGAGATAATCACTGAAGATATTGAATATTCTGAAGACGCTTTTTGGATAAAAGTCGATCAACCAATATATAGGCGACCGATCTATCAGAGCCGGATAGACACAAATATTTGGATCTCAATCCAAATCTCTTCCTAATTTGTCTCGGCCAACAGGTTGCTTCTCTCCCCTATAAATACAGACGACTAAAGCCAGAGAGAAACACACTCACAAAGTTTCCAGGCATCCAGGCTAAATAGTTTTCAGTTTCTTATCTTTGTTTCTTCATTTGATTTTGCTTTGATAATTGCTTCAAGGACGAAATTTGTAACCTCTGCACTCCAGAGAAGCTATTCTAAATCCTTTTTTATAATAAGCAATTTTCATTGTCATCATGTTTGCTCTTACTATGTTTGAGTAGTATTTTAGTTAGGAATATGATTTTTCTAAGAGGAATCATGGTTTGATAGATAGGCAATAGGGATGTGTAATGATTAGTTTATAGGCTTACTTTCATATCAGATTTTAATATAATCATAGGATAAACCTGCTACTAATACACCACTTAGAGTTAGAGATCCAGAACATGATAGTGAAAGCTTTACAATTTATAGTTTAGTAGAATTTGATTTCTTGAACTTAATGCCTAGATTAATTTGTTGATCAGCCCATAGGTTCTTTTTCTGAAAAGATATATTTTAAAGTTAACTCGGATACCAATTGAACTAGAGTGTTAAGCCTGACCATAAGGATAGTCAGTTAATAGTGATTTCAACTATATAGCCTACACTATGATATACACTAGTTACTACCCTGGATAATTCAAACTGTGATCCTCTGATGCATTGCCTGACTTCCTAATACTTTTTATTATTGAATTTTCTCACGTTTTATCTGTTTTAGTATTTTTCAGGCATTGATCGAATCGACCGCATAATCTGCAATCGACCGAAAGGTGTTCTCATCGATCGACTAGTTCACACTGTCGATCAACCAAAACCACAAATCACCTCATTTATCTGCTTAGCTCGAATGAACTTGGACGTGCTACTCCGTACACTCTGCTCCATATGGATTCGATCCCTAAGTACTGCGAATCCTGTGCGCTTGCAGGACATATTTTGGGCAAAAAATAAATCCCCATCAAGTTTTCTAGCGTCGTTGTCAGGGAGTAACGGTTGACCACTAACATAACGAGCAAACTCCTGACTAAGCTTTTCCCTTTATTTCAATTTCAGTAATTTCATATTTTGTTTTTGCACCTTTGAATTTTTTGTTACTTACTCGAACCATGGAACGTAGGAGAATCATCGGAAGCTACGATAGCCCGAGGAGGACATTTACACCATACGGTGGCTCTTATGCTCAAGAAAAGATCCGTAGTGACCATTCTGAGCCAATGCCCGCAACTCCATCCTTTGTACCATACCAGGTTTATAAGGAAAACCAGAGGAGATACTCACCTCGTCGCCTCTCTCATTTTGAAGGCCTTGACAGAAGGATCGAGGACATGCTCGAGCATATTCTCTCCGAGCAGAAACGTCATGAAAAGGAACTTGGGACAAGGCTGGCTGACTTCAAGAACGAGCTCAACACTAAGGTGGGAGACTTGGCTACCAAGCTGCGGGACATGGATGATCAAATCACCCATCTTGAAGACATGGTCGTGGCCAACACCAGGGACCTTCGAGAAAAGAACAAAGACATTCATGCCATCAAATTTGATGCAAGAGCAGATGTTGGAGCCATGGAGTACTTGCTGGAAGCAATGAATGGTCGCCTCAACATGTTGGACAAACAGCTTGAGAATCAAGAGGCAAGATCAAAATCTGACGGCGAGGAGATCAAAGAAGGGATTGACGAGGGACTAAAGCCTGTCTACACCGAGATAATGGGTTAACATCAGGGCCATTGACACCCTAGAAGTGAAGCTGATAGAAAACAACCATCAGAATACACAAGAAGGTGGACAACTTGAACGAAGCACTTAAAGACTTCAACGCCAAAGAGGACGCTTTCAAACATGTCTTTAACACTGATGATAAGACTCTTGAAAGCGTTGTCGGCTTGTTTTCTGGGAACAACGCTACGACAACACAATTACCCTTGACAGTCATGAAGATTAAAGAGGATTCCACGGGCCTACATCGATCGACCGCAGAGGATGTAAGCGATCGATTGCTAGAGGAAAGGTCACAGGCCGGGGAAGACGTGGTAAAAGGGATTGTGCACATCAACATGCTCGATTGGATGCCAGAAGAAGAAGACTCTGCGAATTCGGAAGAAGAGTCCTCATACTCAGAATTCTTGATACAAGCAGGAGTTGGGGAACTTACGAAGAAGCAAATGAGGTACTTCGTAAAGGAGGTCAGGAAGATCCCTCCTAGGGTCACCTTTATCGAGGCTATGAAGACACACCCTCTGCACAAGTACCTGGAGAATTGGCTCATGACTGACATAAGAGAGCTCTTTCTCAAAGTGAGGAAGGAGAGAAAACCTCAGTTGCGCATGATCTACAAGAAAGACGAACCATGAAGGTACATCATACCGATCACTATAAATGCTAAAGAATTCCCAACTGCATTGTGCGATACAGGAGCTTGCATGAGAATGATGTCAAGGAAGGATGCATACTCACTTGGGATTCAAGATTTCGAGCCACTCACGAAGTCCATCATGCTCGCCGATGCCTCACAAGGAAATGTGTTGGGATATGTGAATGCCATCGTGATACACATAGATAGATGCTTCATACCCACTGATTTCTTGATAATGAATATTGATCAGAGATCAAAGGCACCACTGATACTTGGAAGGTCATTCCTTGCCTCTACAGGAGCTCAAATTGACATGCTGGAAAAGAAGATTTTTTTGGCCCTCCTCAACAAGAAAGTATTCTACCCAGCTACAACTTAGAACCTTCCGAAGATAAAGGATAGGAGAAATGTGGCCAAAGCCAGGTCGGAGAAGAGGCTAAGATATTCGAGTAGCCCCGAGAGATCACATAACCTTGAACCATACCCACCGGAGGACTAAAAACGTCTGACCAGGTCGAGCTAACCAACTTTAAACAAAAGCGTTGAGTGGGAGGCAACCCTCTAGTACGTCTTAGATTAAGTTTTTTTTTAAATATTTTTGTTCGTGTCTGAGGAAATAGGATTCAAAGATTCAACCAAGAGGATGCAGGATCGATCTACCGCCTTAGCAGCATTCGATCGATCGCCTGCAGTTCATAAGCTTCATTTCACTGGAGAGCCAGAGGCCACTGATTCGAATCAACTGGTGATCCAGAATAATGGTGTGCGCTTAAACACTAATCAAAAGAGAGTAAAAAAATCAGGAGAATCGCACTGTGATTCGATCGATTGATGACTGTATCGATCGATGAAGACTCAGAATGATGAACACTTCCTCAATTCAACACGACAGATGACGATATACGGATGTCGTAAGGTACAAATCCCCTCATATTCCTTGTAAAGTCCTTTCAATTCCAATAAGACAAAGAAGGTCATTCGATACACTCGAAGACGACGAGGTAAAATCCATCTTCCATTTCTATTTCAATTCCTATTTTGCTCTCACAGCTTGTTAACATCAAGGACGATGTTATTCAATTCTGGGGGGGGGGTATTCCTCGTTATCTAACTCATTTGTTTCTTTTGACGCACTTTTACACCCATTTAAAAAAAATTATCGAGTCAAAAAGGTTTTAATTAGTCAACCCAGGTATGGAATAACGACCTTACTCACTACTAGATTTTATGGCCTAGTGACCATCTTTACAAGACTGCCCCATGGTACTTTTTTCAGAAACTCCATACTCAAGCTTTCCCAGCACATCTCGGTTTGCACGTACTTTAACAAATCTGATTTTTGACTATATTCTATTTAAACCTAAACCGGATTATATATCTTTCTTACTGGAGGTGTTAGACTAGGAAAAACAAATCCATTCAGGACTTCATACCCACTTTACCACTCTCTTGCTGATCCTGAATGGTCAACTTATTTTGAGTTGATATCACACCCATAAATATAACCTCTTTTCAAACCCCATGCAGTCTCTTTTTCATTCTT
This sequence comes from Aurinia saxatilis, assembly GCA_900406295.1. Classification (NCBI taxonomy): domain Eukaryota; kingdom Viridiplantae; phylum Streptophyta; class Magnoliopsida; order Brassicales; family Brassicaceae; genus Aurinia; species Aurinia saxatilis. The sequence goes on from OVAP01000699.1 coordinate 18,971, forward strand.
GTTTTATAATGTAGTATGTGTAAAACGGCTGGAGAGATGAGACCAACGCAGTTTTCCAATCACTTGTGAAGACTGGCAAAAAAGCATACTACGATATTAATACATGCATGGAGATTCGAAGAGAAGGTTTCAAGACTAATTTCCCTGGTAATACTTCATCGAAATTTAGGGAAAATTCGTGCCTTGCTATATATGGTGAAAGCTTTTCAAAAAAAGAAAAGAAAAAAAAATCAAAGCTTTATGATCCATATTTGTTTAGCAAAAAGGCCACGAAAATCAGGGATCAAAGATGGAGAAAGATGGAAAATGTTTAAAGGAGTCCGAGGATGTTCAAGAGGACTTCAGATTCCCTTAAAAGAATCTAATTTTGGGGGAGAAACGAGCCGAGCTAAGGAGAGAGTGATTGGGAAACTATGCCATAAAGCGGTCTAATCTCTCTTGCCTTTTTGCAAACATATCACATTTCTCTTGAGTACGGTAAACCCTTAACACTTTAGCCCCACCTCTAAATATTAGCCTCCCCTCATTACACACCTAGCCTGTTTTACCTAGCTGATATTTTCCAGAAAGCTCACGCAATATAAATGAATGGAGAGATTCAGATTTCGGTGCGATTAGGGTATTTGCAAGTTGAGATTCCGGTTGGACCAGTTGGGAGAGTTATGGCGGGAGTATGAGATGAGAACTTTTGGCAGGATTGTCGAGATGACCATCACGAAGTTGCGGCTTCTAAGTTGTGGTACAAGTAAGTGAGTTCCTAATTTTTCAAACTTGTTTTCCTCTCTTAGCATATTGTTTGTTAGAGGACAAACAAAGCTAAGTCTGGGGGATTTGATAGGAATGATAGTTTACCGCTTTTCGAAATGAATTTTTAGTGTTATTAACAAATAAACTATTTGATTTGATATATAAACCACTTGATTTCAAATTTCTCTGTTTGCAAAGTATTTTTGTGAAAATAATGCATTTTAGGTCACAAATGGGCATTTTCTACCAAGTCCAACAAATCAATATCAGAAGTCCAGGCCCAAATGAAGAAGATGTTTATTTTGGATTGAAATGAGGAGTTAGGACAATCAATCCACATGAGTTAGTTGTCACATGGACTTGGAATCAAGTCATTAGCCTTCAGGAATAAGAAGTTAAGCCTAAATCATTGAAGGAGTATCCAGAAGCTCGCATGAAATGAAGGCCCAGTCGACCGGAGCAGAGGCCCATTGATCGATCAAGGCCCATTATCTCAAGGCAACTCGAAGAACAAATTCAGATAAAGACCGTTGAATTTGGGGCGTTATCAATATATGTTGGAGATAATAACTGAAGATACTGAGTCTTCAGAAGACTCGTTTTGGATAACAGTCGATCAACCGATATATAAGTGACCGATCGATCAGAGCCGGATAGACAAAAATATGTGGATCTCAATCCAAATATCTTTCTAATTTGTCTCAGCCAACAGTTCGACTCTTTCCCCTATAAATATAGACGACTGAAGCCATAGAGAAACACACACTCACAAAACTTCCAGGCATACAAGCTAAATAGTTTTCAGTTTCCTATTTTTGTTTCTACATTTTATTGTTGCTTTGATCATTGCTTCAAGGACGAAGTTTGTAATCTCTACACTCTAGAGAAGCTATTCTAAACCCTTTTTATAATAAGCAATTTTTATTGTCATCATGTTTGCTCTTACTATGTTTGAGTAGTCTTTTAGTTAGGAATACGGTTTTGTTAGGAGGAATCATTGTTTGGTAGATAGGCAATATGGCTGTGTAATGATTAGTTTATAGGCTTACTTTCATATCAGATCTTAATATAATCATAAGATAAACATGCTACTAATACACCAATTAGAGTAAGAGATCCAGAACTTGATAGAGAAAGTTTTACTATTTATAGTTTAGTAGAAACTGATTTCTTGAACTTAATGTCTGGATTAATTGGTTNTTAGTAGAATTTGATTTTTTGAAATTAATGCCTAGATATTGGTTGATCAGCCCATAGGTTCTCTTTCTGAAAAGATATATGTTAGAGTTAACTCGGATACCAATTGAAGTAGACTGGTTAAGCCTAACCATAAGGATAGTCAGTTAATANGACTAGCTAAGCCTGACCATAAGGATGATCAGTTAATAGTGATTTCAACTATATATCCTAGACTAGGATTTACACTAGTTACCACCCTGAATAATTCAAACCGTGATCCTCTCATGTATTTGCTACTCTCCCTTTTATTATTTAAGTCCAAGTGAGTCATTTTAGGTGCATGGATGAGTTTTGGAGCTTTGGAACGATGTAGAAGAATTATGGAGCAAAATGGAAGCTTGAGGAGACAAAAAAGGAAACAAAAAATGGCAAAAACATATGAGGGTTTCGATCGACACCACCCTGGTGTCGATCGACACCAGACGAATATTTCCTATATTTTCATAAATCTCAAGACGAAGATTCTCACCAATTCTTTTATGTTAATTTCCTAATTCTAAAAGCCGTCATCACTCATATAAATACTTTTCTAAAGCCATTGTTTAGGCTTATGCATTAATTTACTTTGAGAGAATTTTAGGGAGAGAGATTTCTTGAACCCTTGTTTTATTTTCTCTTTGATATTTTACTGTTTTCAATTAAATTGCATGATGTTTTTTTTTTGCTTAGCTATGTCTGAGTTGTTCTCTTGTTATGCTTAGGGTTCCTAGGGTTTAGATGAATAATTGTTTGCCATAAGTCTAAATTAGGTTTAAATCCTTAATTAATCATCTAGATTTGTGCTCATTGCTAGTTCATAGATTCGATACCCTTGAACTAGATCATAGGTAGATTATTATACACGAGAGTGTTAATAATTGCTGGAACTAACCTTAGGAGAGCAAGTTATCTAGGTTCGAAGAGATTTGGCGTAGAAACTTGTGAACAATTGAATAGGTTCTCATTGCTAGTTTAATTCCTTAGGATTCGCAAAGAGATTTGGTTTTCTAGGAATTAAATTAAGATAGTATTCACAACGAGAGTTGGTTTGCTTTACATATTGTTCATGTTCTAGAATTAAGCTCGATACCTTCTTTAACCGTGCGGTATCGAACGACACTCGACGCGTTTGGCTACATTTTTAAATCTTTACTTGAAGTTCCCAAGGCCTAACCTTGCCATTAACTGTTTAAAACCCTCACCATAATTTGTTAGTCACTTGCAGTAGTTTAAACAACAAAAAACCCCTGTCCTATATTTAATTTAGAGCTTATTTAATTAGTTTGCAATTTATTGGTCTTTTTGGATTCGATCCCTAAGTACTACATTGCTTTAGTTGTGCTCTTGCGGTCAAATACAAAGGGTAAACTTTTGTGTATCAAGTTTTGGTGCCGTTGTTGGGGACCAATTAAAAATTGCATACTAGTTTATCAAATTCTACTTTAGTTTTAGGATTTTATTCGCTTGTTTTTCTTTGGTTTTAATTTTTTTAATTTATTTACTAACAAGCTTTCTTTTTGTTTTATCTTTGGTGTTTCAGGCTAAGCAATCACAATGGGTGGAAATTTTGATGTAGCCTCTACGCTAGAGGAGATGAAAAGAATTGCTGAAGATAATGCTCGGATGAGAGAAGACAACAACAAAATGCATGAGGAGATGAGGCGAATGCGGGCTGATGGGAATCATCATATAGTCACTATTGGAGGAACTGATAGACCTCACACTTTCTAGAAGGAGAGATCTCCGATAGTTGTCCCTCCTCTCACCAGAACTAACTATGAGATCAAACATGAATTCATTCAGGTGGTGGAGCAAAGACCATTCCATGGACATGAACATGAGAGTACCATAGATCACATCGACCGGTTCGAAAAGATTTCTGGCACTAAACAGGCCGATGGAGTTCCAGATGATTACAACCGTTGCAAGCTCTTTGAGTTTTCTTTTGCAGGCAAAGCCCTTGGATGGTTGAACTCTCTTCCACCAAAGTCTTTTCACGGATGGGATCAGATTCGAGCTGCGTTTTTGGACCACTATTACACCAAGCAAAATACAGCCCTTTTAAAGGCCAAGCTTGCCAACTTTGAACAGCTGTCCGGCGAGTCTTTTTCTGAAGCTTGGGAAATGTTCAAGTCTTATCGCAGAGATTGTCCACAATATGACTACACCGAGAGCCAGCTATTTAGCATCTTCTATGATGGTGTTCGATGGAACTACAAGGCTGCCTTGAATGCTGTGAGCAAGGGGAATTTCACGACACAAAGCGTGGATGGAGTCAAGGAGCTCATTGAAAACCTTGCCGAAAGCTATAGAGACAAGAACAAGGAGTATGATCGATCACGGAGAGTGAATAGTGTGGAGGCTGATTCGGTGAAAGAGCCTTATGAGGTAGTGAAGCTATTGATTAAGACCAAACATTAGAGTGTACACTTCGCTAATGTAGATGTTGTCCAAAAGGAAGAAGATGAAGAAGATGTCGCTTGTGTAGGAAACAATGGCCAAAATTTCAACAATGGTTCATACAACAAGCCTTTCTACAACAAGTTGTTCAATGGTGGATATCAAAAGCCGGCTAATGAAGGAATGAGCTATGGCAACACATCTTATTCATCTCCAAAGGGACAGGACAACAAGATGGAGTCAATGATGGAGCAAATCTTGGATGGACAACAAAAGTTGACGGTCATATTCAATGGGAAAATTGACCATCTTTACACGGACCTTGATGGAAAGATCTCCAATGTCAATGAGCAGATCGAACAGCTGACTACTCACTTGAAGAAGACTGATCTTCAAGTAGCTTAAACAGCCGAAGCAACTAAACATCAAGAAGGTTTCCTCCCATCAAAGACGGATCAAAACCCGAAGAATTTTGTCAACACAATCACCATGAGAAGTGCAGAAGATGAGATTGATTTGCTTGAGGCAATGCTTGAAGGAAACATGGACGAAGATGAGCTTCGTTTGGCTGAAGATGATGAAATTTCGGCTGCAAAACAGAGCAGTGTCGATCGACACTCATCTAATGTCGATTGACACCCCTCGGGCAATTCAACGATGGACTCTGTTTCAGTGGCAGGTGTCGAACGACACCCAAATCAGTGTCGTTCGACACCCTGTAGTATCGACGTTCACGCTCTTAAGATGTCGACCCCTAGCTCGACCCCAAATCGACAACACATGGGAAACACTCAGGAAGACATGGTGTCGATTCACACCACTGAGGGTGTCGATCGACACCCACTGCAGAAGCAGTTTTCCGCGACTCGTCCTTCATCAAAACTCGCCGATAAACTTGCTGCGGCCTCTGAGTGTGCCAATAAACCTCATGCACCTAGTCCATACCCTCCTAGGAAGTCCGAGAAGGAACAAGAGAAGGAAATTGAAGCTCGTCGGCACACCATCTTGAGGAATGTGACCAAGGAGTCTCCTTCATATAGTTTCATCAAGAATTCTCCAGTCATAAGGGATTCATCAAGCAGCTAAGTGTCACTAAGGTCAGCATTGAGGATTGCGTTCTAACAGTTCTTAAGGGGGTTAATGCGATGAGCGTTAGTCTAATGAAGATAGCTAAAAAGGAACCCTCTCCACCCATCCTAAAGACGCTTGAAAAGATGGATTGTCCGGACAGCTTTATCTTCGATTGTTCAATCAAAGGTATGATGATGAAAAATGCTTTATGTGATACTGGTGCCACTGTGAATGTGATGTCGCAGGCTGTCGTTCGAAGACTTGGTCTTCCTTGCCAACAAACTTAAATGACACCGATAATCATGGTGGACTCTTCATCGGTGAATGCTACGGGTTTTGTTCCAAATGTGATGCTTCAAAATGGAGATTGTCTAGATCCTGCTGATTTTTACATAATGGACATCAATGAAGACATCAATAGACCATTGATCATCGGTTCTTTATTCCTTGCCACTGTTGGAGCTGTTATGGATTATTAAAACCAAAGAGTCTTCTTCTTTAAGATTAACACAAAGGTCTTCTATCACTTTAACCCTACTGGAGGAACCTCTTACAAGGCCTTTCACAATGATGAGAAGCCGACCTCAGCCCCTACATATGCTCCCAAAGCAGTCCAACTAGTCCTCAAAGACACTCCGAACATAACCAAGTCATCTAAGGCAACAAACGTTCGATCTTCAAAACCATTTGCAAAGATTAGCATTGTCATTCCAGAGGATTTCGGAGACATGGGAGATGATGTTATCAAGGATCGGTTGCATGTTACGATGGTGCTTTTTCTTAAAGTTTCTTCATGGCAAGTCAAAGGCGGTGTGCTAGAAGCGAAGGGAAAATTTCAACGGTTCCTAAACGATCCGCCATGAGTCACCATCCACACAATAGTCAGGCTAAGGACTAAAAATTAAGCGTTTGGTGGGAGGCAACCCACTTGTAAGTTTTCTATACCTTATACTATTTATACTATTTATTTTTGGTGTTTTTGATTTTTTAAAAAATAATTCGGATTTTCAAAAAAATTATTTTAATTTTATAAAACCGGCTGGATTTTTCTACGGTTTAAAAATTATTTTCGTGATTTTAACTGTTATATATCATTTAATACGTTTTTATACTATAAAATAAAAGAAAAAACAGTTATTTCAAATAAATCAGATTTATTGGCCATCGACTTTTTACGTCGACCGACACTCATTCTCGTCGCTCGATCCCATTGGTGTCGATCGACACCTTTATCAGTGTCGATCGACACCCCCGTAGGAACAAAGGTAAGTGTTTCTTATTTCGGCCTTTTCGATTAATATTTCTTTCTTTTCTCGCCTCGAGACTTTTACTCACTGGGAGAGTGTTGTTTAAGTCTGGGGGAGAGAAATACTGACGTATTTTTCTTTGTCTTGGTTTATTTGTGATAATTTCAAAAATATTTATGCTTATCGAGTCGTTTTATCGAGTCAAAATCAGTTTGAACTTTAATCATTTGCTTGGATTGTTTGATTGTGTCCTTTTCAGCTGTGTGACCATCATTAGCAAGGCTGATTCCAGATCGAGACTATTAAAAAATCCAAGGGCCAATTGGTAGTACAAAGAGACCCATGCTAAGTTACGAATAACCGAACGGATGGAGCTTATTGCACCTCTTCAATGTGATCAATGCTGTAGGATTTGATTCTTCCATTCATGCTTGCCAGATTCAACAAGTAAAAGAAAGATTTGCTACTCTCCTTTTCAAAATAATGACTTCATAATACACTTACAATACAATTAAGTGAAATACTATAGTCGCATAGGGAATGACCTTTCCGATGATAGCACTTGTATTCTAGAAAAACAAAAAGCTTGAAGGTAGGCTAGAGACTAACCTCTCAATGATCCGGAACTATACTATAAACTATAGATCATTAGTGCTACTCAAGTCTGGGGGAGAGTAGTGAATATTTTTTGTTCAAGTGTGAGTTCGTCAAACATTGTATGGGAAATGAGTCTATAATTTTCGAAAGCATTGGGATCGGATTGAGAGATAAACTATGAAAATGACATCGACTTTGTAATGAGGCTGTGTGTTTATTTGGAATGCTAAGGAAGTCCAAGGAGAAGTACATGGCGGTCAAGTTTGGAATTAGTCGAGCTAATGCGTTGATTACTAAGTTGACTAAGATCAGTTCGACATTCTAAAGCAAGGTGAGTTCTATGTTTTCAAACCTCTTTCATAGTTTGGTTTATGTTTTGCTTGAGAGAAACCAAAGGTTAAGTCTGAGGGAGTTGATATATCTCGTATTTTACCGGTTTTTATGATAATATATATATATATATATATATATATATATATATTAGAGTCTATATTATTATTATTAGAGTCCAAGTGGGTCATTTTAGGTGCATGGACGAGTTTTTGAGCTTTGGAAGGATCTAGAAGAATTATGGAGCAAAATGGAAGCTTGAGGAGATAAAAAAAGGAAACGAAGAAAAATGGCAAAAACATATGAGGGTGTCGATCGACACCAGGGTGGTGTCGATCGACACCAGACGAATATTTCCTATATATCCATAAATCTGAACACGGAGATTCTCACCAATTCTTTTATGTTAATTCTTTAATTCTAAAATCCGTCCTCACTCATATAAATATTTTTCTACTGTTTAGACTTATGCATTATTTTACTTTGAGAGAGTTTTAGGGAGAGATATTTCTTGAACCCTTGTTTTATTTTCTCTTTGATATTTTACAGCTTTCAATTAAATTGCATGATGTTTTGCTTAGCTATGTATGAGTAATTCTCTTGTTAGGCTTAGGTTCCTAAGGTTTAGATGAATAATTGTTTGCCATAAGTCTAAATTAGGTTTAAACCCTTAAATCATCTTCTAGGTTTGTGCTCATTGCTAGTTCATAGATTAGCTACTATTGAACTAGATCATAGGTAGATTAATATACACGAGAGTGTTAACAATTGCTGGAACTAGCCTTAGGAGAGCAAGTTATCTAGGTTCAAAGAGATTTAGCGTAGAAACTTGTGAACAATTGAATAGGTTCTCATTGCTAGTTTAATTCCTTTGGATTCGCAAAGAGATTTGGTTTGCTAAGAATTAGATTAAGATAGTATTCACAACGAGAGTTGGTTTGCTTTACATATTGTTCATGTTCTAGAATTAAGCTCGGTACCTTCTTTAACTGTGCGGTGTCGAACGACACCACTATTGATGTCGATCGACACTCGACGCATCTGGCTGCAGTTTTGAATCTTTATATGAAGTTCCCAAGGTCTAACCTTGTCATTAATTGTTTAAAATCATCACCATAATTTGTTAGTCACTTGCAGTAATTTAAACAATAAAAAAACCCTATCCTAAATTTAATTTAAAGCTTATTAAATTAATTTGCAACTTATTGATTTTTTGTGGATTGATCCACCATAAATAACATGTAATATGAACAGATAACATATAACATGATCAAATAACATGTCATTTGGTCGTGTAAATTTAATATATAATAGATCACATGAATAAATACCATGTAACATGAATGAATACCAAGATATACAAAAGAATTACACGAGATGTGCAAGCTCCAATTGATTAGAGGATGCAATCCTGAAGAACTCAGTGGATTAGATTCCACAAACAACAACTCAAAACAACACTGTTCATAGCATATTACTGAAAGAAACAAAAACATTTGTGGTTTGTAATTTAAAAAAACTTTGGGACACATGCTTCACCGCAACAAGAGGCTTTGACCTTGTCGAGCTTTCTTCTTCGTCGTCTTCGACACATGAGCCTTCGTCTTCGTCGTCTGCAACAGCTTTCTTCTCGTTAATCGTCGGCTCGGTCACTGTCGTTGCGACTCTTCATCAACAATAGCGGCGCGTTCTCAATCTCCATCTTCGGAAACAATTCCAAATTAAAGTTTCGATTGAAGATTTAGAAATATAGAAAACTGAAACTGAGAGAGAGAGACGGGAAGAGATATAAAAGTCTCTGCAGTCAAAAACACAATTAGGCAATAGACAAAAAGGTATTATGGACAAAATCGCGTGAAAATTTGGTGTGAAAATTACGAAACTGCCACTTAATCGGTTTGCAATTATTTTCAAATTTTGATCCATTTGATGCAATAACTCAAAAGTTAATTGGTCAAAGTGGAATACAGTAATTGCAGATCTAAATTGGTACAAACTTTGGTATAAAATCATATAATAAGTTCGTCACTGTTAATGATTAAAGAATGGGACCACGTCCGTGTTCTGTGTGGAGTACTTAAGTGTCTATGATTTAACTTTTATTGTTTGTTTTCTCATGCAAATGGGATTTTTTTTTGTAAATTAAGTTTCTAAGTTTTTTTTACCATATTCAGTTAACCATTATGTGGATAATGGATAAGCTATCAACCCACGTCAGCACCGTAGTCGATGCACAATAATAGTTAAGAGTATATACATATGTTATGCCATTTTCAACTCTTTTATTTACGCTACACGCAGAAGTATATTAATTTTGTTTTTTATTTGTTTTGTTCTCGAAAAAACAATGTTTTCTAAATATTTTGGTAATTTCAGTATAGTTTTGGATTTTTATTTCATGTTGTTTTAAAATGTCTATAATTCATAGTTTTTTTTTGTGATTTACTATTTGACAGTATATTGTATGACTGTAAACTTGATATAGTAAAAATCTTCATCATTATATCATCTACCCCACATCATTTCGTTAAATTTTAATTCCTGTTTTAGTTTTTAATTATGCTTTTTTATAATTATATTTATTGATAAAAAAATCTTGATTAAGTCAATACTATATTATTTGTGTCGGATAAGATAATTAATTATCTATAAACATAGAGTCTAATATCATATTATAAATTAAAATGAACATCATAAAAATGTGAAAATAGTTACTAAATCATTTTGATATTTGTAAGATCAAATTTTACATTTTCCACATATTTAAATTTTATATGTCTTCTGAGATTTTAAAAGATTGTTTGCCTCTTTAGTCCTCTTCCACTTATTGTGGGTTTTGTTTTATCCACTAATGGTGTGATGAGGTGTTTGAGAAGTCCGTTATTACTTTCAATGTCGGTTAACATTTGTTGTGGTTATATTTCTTTTCGGAACTTTAAAGATTTTTTTTCCCACTTTTTATTTCACCGAAGAGTATTAACAGTGATGATATATGAATGGATGATATTTCACATATATATATTACATTTTTTCTTTTAATCAATTTTTATTTTAATATTTAAATATATTAATATGAACCTTCATTAATTTAGTAATTTATGGTTTGTATTAGATAAAACAATCAAATGTTTATAAATATTACATATTATATAAAATTAAATTAGTATTTTTTAACTACCATAAATTGTGAAATGGTTGCCATATTGATGCTAACTATTTTTTTTTTTTTTGGGTAAAAGTTTGTTGGTTAATATTGAAAAAATATTTAATATGTTTCAAACGATTAAATATATTTACTATTAGAGAATGTCGTTTGATGTTTCAAGATATCATTTTTATCTTCCCAATTATGGAAGTTAATATTGGAATATTGAAGTTGGGAAATTGACATAGATAAGAAGTTGTGGTTATTTACAATTTTATTCGGTCTTCTCGTGTTTTAAATATTCACCGTTCATATTCTTCATTCTATTGTTAATTACTTAAAGCAATTGGTATTTATAACAGTGATATCAAAATGGATAAACCGGAATAACTGATTTCATTATGTGTGATTTTTCAGTTTTGTATCAAAAGAGTTCAATATAAATATTAATTTTAAGTCATTATTTAAAATTTGTACTAATAAAAAATACTTAATTGTTATATTTAAAATTGAATTTTAATTTTTGATGNATACTTAATTGTCATATTTAAAATTGAATTTTAATTTTTGGATGATCATATACTTTTAGAATAGATATGATTAATGACTTTTAAAATTTATTTTGTAATCAACTGTACTAAAATTGAAGTTGTAATTAATATGTGAAGTAGATCTTAATTTAATAATTTTATTAAAATAAAATATTAGAATAATGTGGCACATATGTGGCTGATAAGGTGTCTTCACCAAAAGAGAGAAAAAATTTCTTTATAGATTGATCCGCGCTACGCGCAGGATGTGTTATTTTTTCTTTTCCATTTGTTTTGTTCTTTGGATAATGATGTCCCACACATATTTTTGTAATTGTAGTATANATGTTCCACACACATTTTTGTAATTGTAGTATACGTTTTGCAAAACGTTTTAACATGTTGTTTTAAAATATTTATTATACATAGTCTCTACAATCTATATGGTTTATTATTTGAAAGTGTTTTGCAAAACTTTTTGTCATGTTGTTTTAAAATCTTCATATTTATATATAATTCATCATTCTACCAGGTTTTTAATTACTATGTTAGTGTGCGATCCTGATTTTTGTTTACTTTTTATTTAATTTTTATATTTATTGATATGAATATTGTTTAAGTATCTATAAATACGGAGTCTAATATCTTTTATAAATGAAAATTATTGTTTCAATTTCTTACCACCATGAAAAATGTGAAATAGTTGCTAATCATTTTAAATTTTGTAGATATTCACAAGATCAAATATATATATATATATATATATATATTTGTACGTTTTGAAAATATGTCGTGTGAGNAAATTTTGTAGATATTCACAAGATCAAATATATATATATATATATATATATATTTGTACGTTTTGAAAATATGTCGTGTGAGATTTGAAGAGGCTGATTGTCTCTCTAG
>OVAP01000700.1:0-31144 GCA_900406295.1 Aurinia saxatilis
TATTGAGAGTGATTCGATGCCTAAGTAGGTCGATGTGTTACCAGATGGTCCCTTTTCTTATGCCTCTACGTGCTTATTTATAGTGATGGAAAACTAGGGTTTCGCCCTGATGTCTCTATCTGGCGGGTCGATCGATGTCGTCTCCCTTTTGGTGTAAAATGGATGTTGACCCCATTCGTTCTGAGCATGGTCGAATCTTTCTATTCTGGGGAAAGGTCACTTTCGCGTCTTGTCGAAGTTGACAGGAAGTATGGGCGTCGATTCAGGGTCCACGCCTAGTTTCGCGAGTTGTCATTGAGAGGTCACTGTCGTTGGTTCTGTAACCAAAGTATTGTCGGTAATGGCGAGGTCGACGCCCCTGGGCCTTGGATCGCTCTTATTGCGCCATTGGGCTTGGACCTTAGCTGGTTGGGCTTCTCTTAAGTTGGTGGGCCGTGCGCGGCCCGTATCCAACATGGTCGTAATTCAAAAGATTATAGTTTACTTCTAACAATCATAGAGATGGGAAATGAAAATAGCTGTTAAAAAGAAGTTTGGTATCAATTCTCTTCGAATTCGGAATTATCTAACCACCCAACATATATGAACGAAAAGGAAGATGGGTAAAAAAGGATTAGTCTGGACTTAAGGTCTGGAATTTACGTCTATCTTTTTTTTAAAAGCCGATTGACCCAGGAAATAAAAGCTGTGGAAATATTAACTGTAATCATAAGAGATAAATAATATTCTCAAAGAGTGTCGTTTTGACTCTTTGCACACAAATTAATAAAACATATTTAAAGTTCTGTTATGCTCCTAAAAATAAGTTGGACTGTTCATATTCTTCTTTGTTTTGAAGTTAAATTCGGTATTTAGTATTTAAAGTTATATTAAAAAATGAAAACGATATTCTTTGAAAAATAAAAAATTAAGTATAAAACAACACTTAAAAAAAACGGAGGAAGTATTACAAAAAAAAAAAGAGAAGAAAAAAACAACAACAACATGCAAGCTTTCTATGGTTCTACTTCTACCACCTAATTTTCTTTTCTTACTATTGTTTCAGCGACAGGCGCTTTGCCAACAAGTTTTTGCCCCTTCAATGAATGATAGCATTTAAGACTTCACCAGTTAGAATTTAAGATATTCACAGAACATTTACCATGCATGTGTGCACCACTGGTCAGGAATTTGACAGCCTTTGGGTCATAAATCAATTCCTAACTATATTGTTCTTCTGGTTAAAATTTATTACTTCATGACTTTGTTTCCTTACAGTAAATTGGTTATTTCAAATATCCATTTTTAGTACATTCGAACCTTCTTTTCCTTTTATGGTTAAAACTTAAAGATAGGCCCTGCCTAGCGAACTTGACAAACCTCATCTACTTTTTTTTGTTCTTACAAAAACTACATGAAGATTTGGGATATACTAAAAATTTGCTTATTCTGAGATAAATCTTCATTTTATAAAATTTACTTCACAGTTAGTCAGTTCATAAATGTTGTCATACCTGCACCAATTTCACCAACATTAAAAACAACTGCCCATCTGTTTATATATTGGAGTAAATCTTACTTGTAATTAACACTCTTTAGTTTCTCTTCTATTTAATGACTTTGATCTATTAACAAAATTATATAACCAGGACTTGTATCCTAACTATTATAATAATAATTTGGTTTAGTTCTTTGGTTTCTTATTTGGAATATGGTTAAATTTTTATTATTATTTTTTCAAATTAAAATTTTATTTAAAAGGTTAAATAAGAGACAAGAAACTATGAATAGCACACCCATAAATGCAGGCACATGGTCAGTTAAATCTCCCACATCATTTTCTCTTCATTACATTACATCCTTAGATAATCTTGTCGTTGACTAATCAAATTTAAAGTTTAATCTCACAAAAATCTAAACAAACTATTGATAAATTGCCTTTTAAGCGTACCAAAACAAATCGTTCAAAATCCATAAAATTTCAAACAAAGAAACTTCACAAGATAGCATTGAACACAAATCAAACACTAATAGAATTCGTGTTCAAAGAAAGGCAACAAAAGAGCCAAAACATTAAAACAGATCTTTAAACTCAAGATCCTTTTCTTTTATAAAAAGAACAAGAACAACATCTTCATATTAAATCAATCTAAGATCTTTTCGACTAGATCCATTAAAACTAAGAACAGAACACAAAGCTCTCTTCATACTCCCCATTGATGAACTAAACCCTCTCTTACAACACAAAGTCGACCTCGGCGACGACGACTCCATAACCTCACCACCATCATCATCCTCCTTAACAAACGATCTCGAGCAAGAAAGATAACATATCTTCGCACGACTTTTAGAACGAGGAGAAGAAGAAGAGAACGAAGAAGTAGAAGAAGAAGAAGAAGAAGAAGAAGAAGAAGAAGAAGAAGAAGACGTTGTTGTAGTAGAAGACGACCAAGAAAACGAAGGACGTGAAACATGACGCTTCCCGTTGAAAAGGGTCTTCATCACGAAACGACTCTGTTTCCTTCTGACTTTGCTCTGTTTGGTCTCAGAGGAAGAGTAATACGAAGGAGGTGGTGTTAAAGGAGGAAGACGAAACGATTCAGAGAACAAAGAGTCTTTCTTCGGTGTCCCTGGTCTTGTCTCCCATATAAACGGTACTGAAGCATTACCGTAGTAATAGATTCTTGAAGATGAATTGGCTTTAGAGATCTCTTTAAGAATAACACCATTCGTGTAATCTTCTGACATTGTCGACATGAAGATGTTGGAACGTTGAAGTGAGCTTTTTGTGAAGAGGAGAAAGAAAAAATATTGATAGATCCGAAGAAGAGGAAGAAGGTTCTTGATCTATTTTTAGGAAAAATGATGCTTTGTAAGTGTAAGAGAAGTTTGCGGAAGAATTAAAGGATCTCTATTTGCATGGAGGTGTGTAAGAAGCACATGTCATGTGGTTTTTGTATTATTATCTGTATTGTTTTTTGTGGAATTTTGTATTGGTAAATTTTCACATGGATGAGCGAGAAGATGTATATATATAAGATAGTTGGAAATAATTGTGTAAGGGAGGAAATGGTTAGATAATAAATGAGTGGGGACGAACTATATAATACGTAACTTAAATGTATTTTTGAGATATATTTGGGTGTCAGATGATCAACTTCTCAAGACCGAAGCTAGAAATCAATGTTGAATATCCTGGGTGTAAGCATGTTTTTCGGCAAGAGTTTCTGCTAGCTACAAGTTAAGGACTCATACTTCAAAATCTAAATAGTTCAAACTAGGAGTGCACATTCTGTTGTTGGGTTTGATTTGGTTCGGATCTTTCTGATTAGATTTTCTGGTTTGAAGAAAAAAGGTTTCTGTCACAATCAGCGTATATGAATGTTGTGTTATTTATTGTGAGTTCAAAGCCTCTATTTATACAACATGTACATGATCCTAATCTAAGTTGTTACAGATCCTAATCTAAGTTGTTACAACAATATACGTACACCTAAGGATCAAGAATATACATAATCATATCTTCACAATATCCACAACAACCCAATACCCCTCCTCAAGATGGAGCGTGTAAATCCAGAACGCCCAACTTGCCCATGAAACCATCAAATTCCTTCTTGCCAAGAGCATTGGTAAAGATGTCAGCTAGCTGAAATTTAGTATTAACATATCTAGTCTCAATCGTACCAAGCTTAATCTCGTCACGCACAAAATGACAATCGGATTGAATGTGTTTCGTGCGTTCATGTTGCACCGGGTTGGCCCCAATCCGAATCGCAGCTTGGTTATCACAGTACAATGGGACTGCATCCGTGACCGTAACACCAAACTTCACAAGTAAACGCAGCAACCAAAGTACCTCTTGCACTGTATCTGCCATGGCCCTGTACTCAGACTCAGCGGTGGACCGGGAGACCTTGTCATGTTTCCTTGTTTTCCAACTGAGAGGCGAAGCCCCAAACTGTATAAACCAGCCTGTCAGAGAGTGCCGAGTCGTAGTACATCCGTTCCAATCCGCATCACACCATGCCGTAAGCTGAAGACCAGAATGAACGTCCAACAGAATCCCCTGACCCGGATTCCCTTTCAAGTAACGAACAACCCTAAGAGCGGCATCCCAATGAGCCTTCTTAGGTTCTTTCATAAACTGAGCCAATATATGAACCGAATATGCGAGTTCAGGTCGTGTATTCGCCAAATAAATCAAACGCCCCACCAATCTCCTGTAAGACGCATGATCGGAAATTGTGGGTCCTGTCGCATCGGTTAACCGATGATTTTGTTCCATCGGAAACCCACAAGGACGCGCACCAAGGAGCCCTGTCGTAAACCATAAAGAGATTTGCGCAACTTACAAACCTTGTGCTTATCAGTCGTACGAAATCCCGGAGGAAGATGCATATAGACTTCCTCAGTCAAATCACCATGGAGAAATGCGTTATGCACATCCATCTGGTGCACCTGCCAATCGCGTACCGCTGCTATGTGTAAGAAGGCTCGAACTGTTACCATCTTAACCACATGGGCAAATGTCTCTTTATAGTCCACGCCCTCCTCCTGTCGATTTCCAAGCACCACCAACCGTGCTTTATATCTTTCAATCGTGCCATCGGCACGGTATTTGATTGTAAATACCCATTTACAACCCAAAGCCTTCTTCCCAGATGGCAAATCTTCAATTGTCCATGTCCCGTTCTCCTCGAGAGCATCTACCTCTGTGCGGACAGCTCCTCTCCACCTCTCATCTTCAACAGCCTGAGAGAAACTGCGAGGTTCAATTCCGGACGTAATCGCAGCCAAGAAGTGGCAATGAGCAAGTGAGAACCGATCGGGACAGATGTAGTCAGAGAGCGGATAGCGAGAGAGAGATTCACTCACGCCACTGGTCACCGTGTGGAGAACATACCCGTCCAAGCGACTAGAGGGTCGCTTAGTCCGATGCCCACGACCCAGTTGGTCAGATGCTGACACCAGCGTCATCGGGCCACCGGAGCTTGGTTCCAAGATCTCAGAAATCGGAGGAGAATCGTCGTTACCCCTCCTGTCATCGTGCGTAGATGACGAGCTGGTTTCCTCAACAATCACCGCAGGCCCGATTTCAGGATCAGGAATAATGACGAGCTCGGGCCCAATATCAGGCCCAGTAGGTTCAGAAGCAAGCCCAATGGAAGAGGTCGCCGGAGTTCCAATCAGACCGGCGTTATCAATCACAACAGAGGTATTCTCTGCAACCAAAACAGATCGAGACTCAGTATCATCGACAGAGACGCCACGGGAACCGAATACATCATCAAAACCAGCCGCCGCGTCAGGGTCAGATGATCCAGTGATGGAGTACGGGAACTCAGATTCGGAAAACAAGACATCCCGAGAGACAAATTGTTTCCCTGATTCTAAATCGAGAACCCTCCATCCTTTTTGCCCAGTTGGATACCCAAAAAACACGCACTTGCGACTTCGTTTTGCAAATTTGTCTCTACCTGTATGCTGATTATGAACGTAGCATAAACAACCGAACACGCGAAGATGAGAGTAATCCGGTGTCTGTCCAAACAAAACCTCATGTGGAGTCCGGCCATTAAGTAACGGAGTTGGAGTGCGATTTATCAAATAGCTTGTTGTGAGTACACACTCTCCCCAGAACGTCTTTGGTAAATTAACCTGAAACATTAAGGCTCTCGCGGTATTAAGGATATGTCGATGTTTTCGTTCAACTTGACCGTTTTGTTGTGGTGTACCAACACACGAGGTCTCGTGTATAATTCCGTGTTCACGGAAGTAGGAGGATAAGCACATAAATTCAGTACCATTATCACTTCGAATTGTAAGTACCCGCTTTGAGAACTGTCGTTCTACTTGTGCAATAAAATTTCGTAATTGTGTAGCCACTTCACTCTTAGTTGATAACAATGCTATCCATAAACCACGTGAATGATCATCCAAGATAGTTAAGAAATATCGTGACCCACAAGATGCATTCGAACGATACGGTCCCCATACATCACAATGTACTAATTGAAAACAATCGGTTGTCTTATTAGAACTTGTGGGAAAACAATCTCGAGTTTGTTTGGCGGTGACACAAATCTCACACACCTTATTCATAGAAGCAACATCTTTCTTAACTAAACTAGGAATCTGTAAAAGCTCAACAACTTGCGGAGAAGGATGCCCCATTCTGCGATGCCACACATCAAACGATTCAGTACTCGTAAGATGAACCGCAGCAGCTGCAACCTCCACACCCCGAAATAAATACAAGCCAAAGCATTGTTCACCTGCGCCAATCAGCATCCTCGTGATGCGGTCCTGAATGACGCACAATTTATCAGTAATCTGAAACATACTACCACAATCACGATTCAACTGTGAAACCGAAATTAAATGGCATTGTAACCCTTCCACAAGCAAAACATTTCTCAATTTCAAATGAGATCTCAAAGAAACACATCCTTGTTTCTCTGCCATAGTAATCCGACCATCAGGGAGTCTAACAGGCATAGGAAACATATCTGTAATTTCCTCTAAAAATTCAAAACTCCCTGTCATGTGATTCGAAGCCCCAGTATCAATTATCCAGGAGTCAAGAACATACTTACCAGTGAGTTTCTCTGAAGGATCATGTTTCCGTTCATTCAAGAGATTCACCAAAGTCCTCCACTAGTCATCATTCAAACCGCTGAACCCAAGTCGATCCGTGTCTGTGATCGCCGCGTGAGCAGAAGCTGGAGAGGCACCCAACGGAGCGTTTCTGTTTTACGTGTCACGGCTGGAGCTGGGAGGAGCAGCTTGAGTCCCTGGTCCAACCACCCCTCCTTTGTGTCTTGGTCTATCACCCCACCATGAGGGATAACCGATCATTCTGAAACAGCTATCCGCAGAGTGACCTGTCCTGCCACACCCTTTGCACACAAGGGATTTGTCTTCCATTTGAACTCGTGTGCGAGAAGAAGTCTGGACTGCAAAACTCGCACCTTCTCCCTGTGGTTCGAGAACCCGCAATGCCTCCTTTGAGTCTTCTTCTTGAACCACCGCATTATATGCGTCATCCAAGTCTGGCAGAGGCTCACGAGAGAGCAACGAGGACCGAATCGAACCAAATTGACCCTCATCCAATCCCAAGAGGAACTCGTGAACTCTGTCTTCATCCCGTTCCTTCTCCAGAGCTTCTCCAATTTTGCACGAGCATCCATTGCACTTACAGGTCTTCACCTGCCTGTAATCGGCAAGAGTTGTCCACAGCGTCGTCATCTTCCCAAAATACGCGTCTATCGTCATCCCCTTTTGGCGACATCGACTCAATTCCGCCTTAATTCTCTGTATCTTGGGTCCTGTCTTCACAGAGAACCTTCATTTGATGGTTGCCCACACGTCCGCGGCCACCTCTTGATGTCGAATCGTCGAGCGCAGCAGTGGATCGATCGTGAGCTTCAGCCACGAGCCACCAAGGGCATTGTTTGTGAGCCAATCTTCCAAATCGGGCGAGTCATCAGCCGGTCGCTTCAGCTCACCGGAGATGAAGCCAAACTTCTTCCTCGACTGCAACGCCACACGAAAATTCGTGGACCATTCTTCATAGTTTGGTCCGCGAAGGAGCGGTTGTGAGACAACACAACCCGGATTGTCACTCGAACTCAGATCGTAAGGAGAAATCGTTCTCCTAGAGCTCGCATCATTTGCCTTCACCACGACACCACCTGACATCGTAAGTCTTCTTCAGGTCTCGGATCTTTTCACAAAACAATTTAATTCGTGAATGGCTCTGATACCATGTCACAACCAGCGTATATGAATGTTGTGTTATTCATTGTGAGGTCAAAGCCTCTATTTATACAAACATGTACATGATCCAATCTCAGTTGGTTACAGATCCTAATCTAAGTTGTTACAGATCCTAATCTAAGTTGTTACAACAATATACGTACACCTAAGGATCAGGAATATACATAATCATATCTTCACAATATCCACAACAACCCAATATATACGTACACCTAAGGATCAGGAATATACATAATCATATCTTCACAATATCCACAACAACCCAATAGTTTCCTTTCAAATTAAGTTCCAAAAAAAAAAACTTTCAGTCGGATAAGATGATTTTGGTTTGGTTTGAATTTCAGTTAATAGTTTTTTTAGTACATTCAAAAATATTGCTATACATATTTTAACAAAAATACCGTTTTAGTAATAAGTTTGGTTAATCCAGTTCAGTTTCATAAAACTCAGTTCAAATAATTTCATTTTATAAATTTTGAGTCTTTGTAGATTAATTCATTGTTTGGTTCGATTTCGGTTTTGAGTATTTTGATTCAGTTTTGGAAATTTTTTTGTCTGGGTAGGAAAGTTTCCCACCCCTAGTTCAAACCAAACGACTTATTCAAAATGAGGATACCCCTAGTTCAAATCAAACGACTTATTCAAAATGAGGATCGAACACTCATACATTAGAATACTATCAGATTAGTGCATTCTTTTGTCCTAAATTATGTTATGAAGTCAAGACCGGCCGGCTTTTAGACTAAACATTTGCGCCCGCTAATGTTATAATTAATTTCATTGTTCAAAGTAGAAAATGTAGTCGTTAAAGTGGCGTTTCTTGAGTTTCAACCCTCAAACATATTAAATTTTGAATTTCTAAAAAATGGTAAACAAATACTATCATGCATAAATGAACAATATAATTATAAAAAAATTGTAAAACAACTAGTAGCTTTCTAAAAATCAAGGGTTGTGGAAGCAAACCAGGCCACACATTTGGAGGTTGCACTTATTTTGGATACTAATACCATTGTTGAAATAAAGAGTGTAACCAGGGAACCTATCATTGATGAAATCCTTTATGAGCAATTGTCATCTGAGTCAATTATTGAGCAAACTCTCATTGACTAACATATCCTAGCCCCAATCTTCTCAGTTGTGGTAAATGGAGAGCATCAACCTATTGAGGCATAGAGCCAGAAACCCAAGTCTCGCCCATTCAAGTCAAAACCTGTCATTTAATATGCACCAAAGTCTGCATATGTAACCTCTCAAGAACCCATTACCCTCGCTGAATCTCCTCAGTTTGTGGAGACAATCCATTCTCCTACACATGTAAGTTTAACCGTCTTTGAAATTACAGAAAGTGCAATGGACTACAGTTAGAGGATAGCGAGATCGTCAGCAACGTGGTTCTTATGTTGTTTTTCTTTTAATTTAATGTCTCATTTAGGGATTCTTCTCATTTTCCCACTTATTTACTCATGTAACTTCTAATGAAAACTCTCCAAACACTATATGACCTAACCATATCTTTGTATCTTTTATTATTTCTTATTTTTATTAGTAAAAATGTTTCAAAAAAGAAAAGAAAATCATGGCCCTGTTAATGCAGCTTAAATGTCATTATTATTTAACATTAATTGCTATTTCAATAATACTATAGTTGATAAAATTTTGACAGAAATAGTACTAATAACGCAGGATGTTAACTTCTTTCTACTATTGATTGAACAGACTGATCAAGTGAAACCCATGAGGCCTAGCTACAATATCATGTAAACTTTATTTCTTCAATAAAAGAACTAAAAACCGTTGTGGCAATTAATTTTCGTAAAAGATTGATATATAAACGTGTAGGATGCAAAATAGGAGGTGGTCTCTTAGGTGGATGAGTGTGGACCGTTGGATGTATGGTTGAGCCGTAATAATGAATAAGAGAAAGATGCATTCGTGGTCCATTTGTCTCGTACTGAGATTTTTGTTTTAATTAATTCGATAGAGATATGAAAGACAAAGTTTTTTTTTTTTTTTTTTTTTTTAAAATAGATATGAAAGACAAAGTTAGTTAGAAAAATCTAATTCCAAACTCCTTCATATTTATTTCATACAGCCACCTATCTACGTTACGTGTATTTTCATATGCTCACAAAAAGTGTTACTGTAATTAATGGACTAGAGGCAGTTCTACTCTATGCATGTTTCCTTGTATGGTGTGTTTTGGTTTAAGTACTCATCATTTATACTCGAATCGCCATGCCTTTTGAGGTTAATTAATATTTTGTTCAGCTTGATCACACTGTATGTCAATGACTCAATATGTTTAATCGAACATTTAATTATAAAAATTCATTAATTAAATCTTTAATCGGTTTGATGTCTATACACATTAATGTAATTAGACTTTATGTGGAAATTGGTTCAGCCAATTACAAATGATGCGATATCTGGTTCAACCAGTTCTCGACCAAGACAGCGTAGATCCCAACATTAACATGAGGCTTGGTTCAACCCGGTTACTAAAATGTGATATTTGTAAGTGTTTTTTTCATAATTAAGCTAGCTAAAAGTTTCAGACATGAGCTCTAGTGTTTTTGGTTCGGAGACCAAAACAAGTTGAATAATTTGTTTCTCAGTTGTCATTGATTTTGCCTTTCGGGACCTCCAAAATCTTCTCTATTGGGTGGAAGGAGGACCAAACCGACCATGCTAGAAACTCGTTTTATCTTTTCTTAATTATATATTATGTATACCATTTCATGCAACTTTTTACTTCTTTCGTATGTTCTAAGAACATGTAAAAGATAAATACCAATAATTCAAGTTCACCCTTTAAACAGAACCTTACATTTCGACTATAGTTTTCCTAGAAATCCATTTTCGCTAAACCCCGAGCCCGCCTTTAAGCTTTACAATATCTCTTTGTTTCTCTTTCAATTTTTCTCTAACTTATAACCGTTGTTAATTGAGAAGTTCCAAGGTGAATTTCATACATTTTTCCAAACAAATTTTCAATCCTTGTTCCAAAACCAAAATGTTGTGTTTCAGTATAACTAATACGAGTAAGTAAATGACAATTTGCATTTCACTCAAGTTCATAAGGGAGCTCTCTCTCGGCGGCATTAAACATGTGCTTCATATAGTAGAGTTTGGTAAACTAAGCCAACCATATGGCCCCCAAGCTTGGGATTAGAATTTAAATGCCATAATATATCTTAGAGACCACTGGTTAGTAAAACACCATAGTAGTGGTAAGCCTCTGAAGTTACTTCCTTTTTTGGTTTTAATTTTACGAATTACAAAGTCTTTTTAAAAGAAAAAAAGTTTTTCAGTACAAGCCCATGTGAGATGATAATAACATGACATTGAAAAAAAAAGCTTTACTGCATAATAAAAAGACTTTCGCCTTAAACTGAATTAAAATAAATCCTCCGGATGGTTGGTCTTATGTCTTCTTTTAACGTCAGTTTAAACCAAAACCGACAATTAATAATAATCTTTAATTTTTTTTGTTATAATCCCCACATAGCCAAATATTAATCGAAAATTAAAACCCATGTACGGATTAGACTGTCGAAAAAGACCTTTACTCTCAAGCGACCAATGAGTTGCTACTTATGTAATTGATTCATTTCAATTACTCCCACTTGATTGCAGCCATTGATTATAATTGATGTATGGTAAACTTTCATCTTAATATACAACCAGACAAAACAAGATAATGGATACAATGTTCCACCTATTAACGGAAGTGGCTCTATAAATTGAAAAAGAAATCATAACATCAAAAAAGATATGGTGGTTGTGATAATAATGCTCACCCAAAAAAATCAATAGAACAATTATTCTACTCATTTCATTTGCAATAGAAATTTCTTTCTTATGTAATTTACTTTCTTCCAACATTTCTCACTTGTAATAATTACCACAAAAAAAAAATATATATACTATTATTGACATCATTACATCAAAATTAAAATAAGATTGATTTTTACTTTCATAAAAGGTCGAAAGCATTTGCTCAATCATACACTTATTTGCCAAACTATTTAGAAACCAAACTCAAAGATTTTTTATGAAATATTTATGGGAATGGATTAATTTATCTTAGCAAAGATCAACTCATTATATAAACAATAACTTCTTCAAACTTTGACATAATTTTTCAAAAATTCCTTATATAAATTCAAAAGAAAATTTATTCAACAATAAAAATTTCTCTATATCAATTTTACATTTAATATCAGCTACTACTCTTAGTAGTCTTTGTGGTAGCAAGAGATACTACAGCACGTCCATGGAAAGGTAGATGTTCAAAGTTTATTCTAGTTAAGTCATAAATAGGTTTGAAGTATCTAAGAAAATTGATAATTCTTTTGTTATACTGAGAAATTGTTTTGACATGGTACATTATATGAGCATCATGTATTAAAAAAAAAAATAGGAAAGGATTGTAGGAATGACTAGTAAATATAACAATAATTATGCTCATTTGCAATATGATCTTATTCTAATGTATTTCATTCTTTTCAACATCTTTCGGCAATGATAATTATTAATTATTGCGTTAGAACAAAAATAAATATTACTATTGACTATATTAATGATAATTGATATTTTATTTTATTTTTGTGATAACAAACATCAGAAAAAATAAGATCATTTTATTTTCCAATTCGCCAATATGAATCACATATTGTTTTAATTGCATATAATATTTTTTTAAAAACATTAACTAAAACATAGAAAAAATTATTTTTGTGAATTTTTTTTATATGAAGACATACATATATACAAAAATTAAATATTGACCTTTCACAAAAAAACAAAAATACAAAGAAGTATGAAATTTAAGACCCACAATAAATAAATAACTAACATTTGTGAATCTATGTGAGCGTCGGCAGAAAAAACGTCGTCGTTTAAGCCACTGGTCCAAACAAACTTTCCCTTTTCATAAAGCTTACCATTCCCAATATCTTTCCCGTTAAAATCCGCAATCTACGGCCCAAATTAAGCCAAGCGGTCAACGATCACATACAACCAATCCCACGCAACACCGAAAAAACTCCAATCCATCCACCAATCAAGACTCGCCACGTAATCATCTCTCTTCGTCACTCTCCAGTGTAGTAGTGTTGGTGTGACTCGCTAACGAGGAAAGCACAATCATATCGGTTTCAAAAGCTCCTTTATCTTTTTTGTGTCCACCTTTTGTTCTTCTCTCTTACTGTAATCATGATTAACGAAAAAGACCTTCTCTTTAAATCTCTTCTCCTCTTCTCTCTGTTTTCTCTGTGGTGGTGGATATGGCAGAGGAGGAGGAGGAGACGATGATTACGGGTAAACCCGGGATCCGACCCGGGTCTGAGAGTTTCGGGTTTTGTGTTGACCCGGTTGTTGGTGTACCCGGGATTAGGAGAGTGGGTTTGAGAGCTGAGATTGATACTTCTCCACCTTTTGGTTCTGTTCAAGAAGCTGTGACTCGGTTCGGTGGTCGTGGCTCTTGGGTTCCTTTTAAGCTTGAAGACAATTACGTAAGTTTTTCTTCTTTTTTCTATGTTTTGTCCTAAGTAGGACATTTACATTGGTCGGATCAGTTCATTACAAACATAACATGCATTGTGAAAATTGAGTAGAATTCTGTGTAATTCAGTTACCATTTCATTACACTGTGAAATTATGTGAAATTGAGTTAGAATTGAGTATAGTTTTCATAATTTAAGGTTCTAGAGGTTTTAGGTTGTAGGGTTCATGATTGCTTCTGTAACAAGGAAACTCTGCTGGCTTTTGTTTGATTTTGAAGATTTTGAGTAATGTCTCGAAGCAAATGATGTTTTAATGTTAGGACTCTGGAGTTTATATGTGATTTAAATATTTTTTGTTGTTGATGTTCAGAATGGTGGTGAATTTGATATTAAGAGAATGGAAGAGCATGCGGCGGAGCTAGAGAAAGATTTGATTGTGAAAGAGCTCGAGACTCTGGATGTTTTAGAAGCACTTGGTTCGACGAAAAGGATCGTTGAAGATTTAAAGAGGCAACTTCATCAAGAGTCTTTGAGATCAGCTGAGGTTCTTAGTTCAGATATTAAAGAGATGAATGATGATGAGCATTGTCATCGTAATCCGATGTCATCTCCTGATTTGATCCTTTTGGAGTTGAAGCAAGCCAAGATGAATCTTGGTAAAACAATGGATGATCTTGTGATGATACAATCCTCTGTTGAGTCTCTGAACAAGAAGATGAAAGAAGAGAAAGATTTTCTTGAGAAGACGCGAGCGAAGCTGACTTATGGGTTTGGAGGACCGAATTCTCTAGCTGAGGAGCTGAGCCGAGTTAGGGTGAAACCGAAGGTTGTAGATGAACCACTGAGGGAACAGGTTAAGATGGTTGCTGAAACCGATGACACGGGGTTAAACCAGCAGAGCAAGAACTGTCTGAGGACTGCGGAGATGAGATTGGTTGCTGCAAGGAAAATGGAAGAGGCTGCAAGAGCAGCGGAAGCTCTTGCGATTGCTGAGATAACAATGTTGTCATCATCATCCAATGGCGAAAGCGAGGATGAACCGGAGTTTTGCTTTCCGGAGCCTCCAAATTCTCCCTTAACACCGAGAGGACTAAGGAATGATAATGACTTCTCCCCCACCAATAATATCTCAAGAGACGGGATCTTGAAGAAGCTTGAGGAAGCTAGCGAAGGCGTTAAACAAAGTAAACAAGCTTTAGAAGCTGCGTTGAACCGAGTAGAGGTTGCTAATGTGAAGCAACTCGAAGCTGAAAACGCTTTCCGCGGTTGGACAAAAGACACTTCTTCACCTTTGAATCATCAAACTCGACGCTCCTTTTTCAGCCATTTGAACAAGCAGCATGAGTCACTAGGCACTCTCCCAAAGCCAGTGTTAAAATCTAACGTCTCAATGCGTGATGTTCTAAGGCGTAAGCAAGTTCCAAAGGAAGATATTGCTGTTGTCCCCAAGAGGCAGAGCCTTGAAGGTCAAATCCCGAGGCGACATGCGAATTTGAGCCAAATGTTGAAGGAATTGAAGCAGGAAGTAAAGTTTTCGACACGAGCCGAGAAAGAGGAAGTACAAGAAGAGAAACAACAGTTTGTCACACAGAGGAGAAAGTTTGGGTTTATACACATTACACTTCCAATGCATAAGCAGAGTAAGAAAAAATCCAGCCTTTAAGACAATACCTTCCTTTATTATTTGAATTATATAGTCCTTATTGTTTGTTTGTAATTGGTGTGCCATTTGGTTTGATGTGGTGTGATTGCATTTCCTATCTTTACATTTGTTTCAGAGAAATAACTATACAATTAGTCTTTAAATAAAACATAATGCAGATTTGGAGTTGATATATAAGTGCACAAATGAATCAAATTTGATCAAGATGTATAAACAAAATCAAACAAAAAAATCAGAAAGTGAAATAATTAGTACCCTCTAAGGCCATTCAATGGCTTCACGTACTGCTTTCAAATAATGGTACTGCTTTTACCTTTATGCACGTTCCATTGTTTCCTTTGTCATCCTTTAGTGTCTTTGGTCCTCCGTGTATTTAAGAGTGAGTAAGTTCTGTATTGTAACAAATCATCCAAGAAACACAGTGGATCTCTCTCTCTCTCTACCCATTTCTCTCAAGACTATAATTTTGGTAAGTTTCTATATGGGTAATTAGAAAATTTCTATATGTTGTAGTTCTTTGCTTCTTTAGTGTGACCCAAATCCTTGTGCAGGAAGGAACCACTGTAACCTAGAAGCCTTGTCTTCTGATACAATCACCATTTCAAGTAGCTAGACAATCGTGTCCGAGCGCTTTGATCTTGGTGTTTTGAAGTCTCGGGAATCATTAGCACCTAAGGATATGGTATATGAGATTACCACAAAGAACCACGTATGAATGGCAAACAGAGATATTCCACTGTTCGATTCGAGCGGACCTCTTAGATTTGCAGAGAACAATCCGGTTCTGATCATAGTTACCATTGTTTTCAGCAAATTTAAGCGGTCCAGTCGAATGGGACAGGGGAATGTCTCTGTTTGCCACCCATATGTGTGTTCTTTGTGGCAGTCTCCTGTACCATATTCCTAGATACTAGTGATTCCCCAGACTTCGAAATACCGAGATCAAAGTGCTCGGATACTACGAATCATCTCTGTCTGGTTACTTGAAATGGTTAGAGTTTGGTTGGTTATCAAGATTAGCTCAAAGTTGGGTTACAGTGAAGAAAAGAAATGTTGTAGATTAATAATTCAAGACTTTTGATTATGGATGTCGGTAGGGAAGTACTTACCCAAAATAGAATGTAATAATTCACCATTGCATTTTAGATGGTGACTATATAAAATAGAAATAAGTGGGTCTTTGTACTATGAATGATGTCCACTATTTTTATTTCAGTCCTTATAGGTGGTGTAATTGCTTGTTCTTGTGTTTGTATTGTTTTGAAGAACAATTAGTCTTAAATTAAAACATAATATATGCTTTGAATCTAATTAAATCTTCCAAGGACATGTAGAATTGGAGTTACTACAACTAGGAGAACCTCATTTCATACAATAATACAATACTTGGAGTAACTGCTAAATATTGAATTTAAACAAGCTTATGAACTCAAGACTAATTTATAAGAATTACTCTCTCATTGCTTTAGAAAACTAACTCAAAAACTAAAGCTCTCAATCTCTCAATCACTTAAGGTATACCACAACTTTGATCTTGCTCATCACTTTGATCTTCCCCATCATATATCCTTTCTTCATAAGCCTTTAATCGTCCCACGATATCCTCAAAGCTTGTCTTATTGAGATCGAGAACTTGTTCAAGAGCTGCGGTGATATGGATGTATTTCTTCCTTGGTAAGTTGTTAAAAATTTTCTTAACAAGCTTTGTTGCTTCGATACTTACTCCCAAAGCCGCTGATTTTGTAGACAATTCTGATAAGCCACAAAATTATCAATGTTGTCGGTCTTTTTCATCTTCAATCTATCAAATTCAGCGGTTAGAGTTTGTACTCTAGCCTCTTTTACTCTATCTGCTCCGATGTGTTTAGCTTTGATGGCTTCCCAAACTTCTCTTGAAGTTTTAAGATTCCCGACTTGTAAGATCAAAGTTTTTGGAATTGATTGGAATAGGAGACCTTTAGCCAAGTCGTTCTTGTCTCCATCCTCTGATTCTGGTTCGATGGTTTCTCACACCTTATGCACCCTGAGCGCCACCGTCATCCGTGATTCCTAGATACCAGTGATTCCCCAGACTTCGAAATACCGAGATCAAAGTGCTCGGATACTAAGAATCATCTCTGTCTGGTTACTTGAAATGGTTAGAGTTTGGTTGGTTATCAAGATTAGCTCATCAAAGTTGGGTTGCGGTGAAGAAAAGAAATGTTGTAGATTAATAATTCAAGACTTTTGATTATGGATGTCGGTAGGGAAGTACTTACCCAAAATAGAATGTAGTAATTCACCATTGCATTTTAGATGGTGACTATATAAATAGAAATAAGTGGGTCTTTGTACTATGAATGATGTCCACTATTTTTATTTCAGTCCTTATAATTTGTTTGTAATTGTCTTTCATCTGATTTTATGTAGTGTAATTGCTTGTTCTTGTGTTTGTATTGTTTTGAAAAACAATTAGTCTTAAATTAAAACATAATATATGCTTTGAATCTAATCAAATCTTCCAAGGACATGCATGTAGAATTGGAGTTACTACAACTAAGAGAACCTCATTTCAGACAATAATACAATACTTGGAGTAACTGCTAAATAAACTTTTGTTTCGTTTCTGTCTACGTAGTAACGTACACTTACCATGACTGATAATAATAACAAAACTAAAATCTTATTTTGGTACATTTTTTTTGCCATACCATTCAAGTGGTTTTGCGGTTTTCATGATTACTACTTCAAGTCATGTATATACATTTGAATGCGCTCAACATACGTCGGAAGACGAATGTTAATCTCTTATAATAAAACCTCCTTTGTAATATTGTCGTTTTTGCTTTTAATCACTTCACAAGCCATGTTGATATAATTTGGTATAAGATTTATCAACTAAAATTGCGGAAAATGTGATTATTGATTAAGTTGTTATATTAGGGTAGACTAAATAAATTAAACCGTAAAAAATTCAATAGTCAAACAAAATCATATCAAATGGTATATAATTCCTTTTTACTTTTAACATAAAAATTGAAATCTAACAAATTGATTTTGCATCTTACAGGGTGTTATTGAATTTTGTTATGTGTTGTATTTTAGTGTATTTGGATTAAGAGGTGTTTTAATGGATTTTAAGTGATTTCATTATCGTAGAGGTTTTTTTTTTTNAATTTTTTTGTTGTTGTTTCTGGTAAGAATATTTATTAATATTTGTTCTCTCGTCTCAGCATCTCTCTCCTAACCGTCCTCTTCCTTACCTCATTCTTGCTTTCAGTCACATAATCTAACTGTTTTGATTTGTCTGTTTTTTCGTTCTCTAATTCAGATTCACTACCAATTTCAAAATATGAACCAAAACCACATCTATATAAACATATATTCAGCCATTGTTTTCCTTTTCTTGGTTTTTTTAACACAGACGTTGTAATCTCAAATCCAAAGAAAAAGTCTTGTATTTCTTTTGTTCAGAATTCACACTACAGAATACATCAAAATCAGAATACAATAAAATTCAATGGATATTGAATAACACCTACTTTTAACGTATTTGAAAATACATCAATCAAATACACAATTGAATAACACCGTATTTTAATGTATTTTAACAAAATACGCAATTGAATAACACCATATTTGAAAACTCCTTTAAAATACAATCAAATACAATAAAATACTACATCCAATAACCCCTCCTTAGATCAAATAATTATTTTCATAAAAAGACAAATTATGTATGCTAAACACATAGTTATGGATTTTTGTGACATGGCAAAAATGAGCTGACATGGCAAGGTAAATCCACGTAAGCAGATCTCTCTTATCATCATCTTGTTCAAAGACGTTAACCCCATCTCTTCGATGATGATGAGATCTTAAAAGCAGAGCATAGCAACAACATTAACACCACCTTCGATCTGAGAATGTCGATTCTTCAACTCTCTAGCTCTTCTCTTTCTTCTTCTACTGTTCTCTCTATCTCTCAGAGAAAATCTCTCTCTTCGTCTCCAAAGTCTTCCCGGATAATTCGATGTTCTGTCGAAGGTACTTGCTTTTAATTTCTTCATTTTTGATGAAATTATGGTGATTTTGTATATGGGTATTTGGAAAAATACGAAATTTTTACAAAAAGTTTGCTCATTTGGTCAATGGGAAGTGAAATTTGGGTGTTTCTTATGATACTTGAATTGATTGTTTTGGTTACTCTGTTACGCATTTAATAGATTGTTTCAATGGCTAAACTCTTTCTGATTCTGGTTTATTAATAATCTGTGGTAGAAATTATGATTTGTGAGTTTGTTCTGTAGAAGATGATACAGTAATTCTCGTTACAATTGGAATGCTTCTTTGTCTAAATTGAGTGTGGTCATGGATGTACAAAAAGCTTATGGACCGTGCTGTTATTGGTAGCGTTTTGATCTTATGCTTAATGGGATTCGAATTCTTTGGGTAGGAACCACTGTAACCGAGCGGAAAGTCTCGGCAACCACCGAGCCGCTTCTGCTGAGAGCTGTTAAAGGTGAAGTTGTTGATAGACCTCCGGTTTGGCTTATGAGACAAGCTGGGAGGTACATGAAGGCAAGCAAGTTTCCATTTCATTTGCTTACAAACTCATAGAATGACTATTCCTTTAGAATTTGTGTGACCTGAGTGTTACTTTATATGTTGAACAGAGTTATCAAACTCTCTGTGAGAAGTATCCTTCTTTCCGGGATAGATCAGAGAATGCGGATCTTGTGGTGGAAATTTCTCTGCAGCCGTGGAAGGTGTTTAAGCCAGATGGAGTGAGTTCTTATTCTTCTATTGATCCATTTGGTTTTGAGTTCTTCTTTGGGTATTATCTCATATGGTGACATGTTTGTTGTTTGAATATAGGTGATTTTGTTCTCAGACATTCTCACACCGTTGTCTGGAATGAACATACCGTTCGACATTGTTAAAGGAAAAGGTCCTATAATCTTCAACCCGCCGCAATCGGCTGCCGACGTTGATCAAGTTAGAGAATTCGTACCAGAGGAATCTGTTCCGTATGTTGGAGAAGCACTCAAACGATTAAGGAATGAGGTATTGATAGTGCTTGTTAGTTATTTAAGCAACAAATGTTGAGCTCAAGAATGAGTTCTGTTTCAGGTGGGCAATGAAGCCGCTGTGTTGGGTTTTGTTGGAGCTCCATTTACACTTTCTTCGTATGTTATCGAAGGTGGCTCGTCGAAGAACTTCTCACAGATCAAAAGACTAGCCTTTTCTCAACCAAAGGTGCATTAGTTTAGCTTATTAGCAATTGTGAACTCGAAAAATTTGATAAACATCTCAGGTATTGAAAGTTTTGCTCTTTCTTTTCAGGTTCTACATGCTTTACTACAGAAGTTCACAACTTCGATGATCACTTACATAAGGTATCAAGCAGATTGCGGAGCTCAAGCTGTACAAATCTTTGATTCTTGGGCTACCGAGCTTAGCCCGGTGGATTTCGAAGCATTTAGTTTACCTTATCTGAAACAGATTGTGGAAGCTGTGAAACAAACTCACCCGAACCTACCTCTCATATTATACGCGAGTGGATCAGGAGGTTTGCTTGAGAGACTAGCTCGAACTGGCGTGGATGTAGTGAGCTTGGACTGGACTGTGGACATGGCTGAAGGAAGAGACCGGTTAGGAAGAGACATAGCGGTTCAAGGAAACGTGGACCCTGGAGTTTTATTTGGATCGAAAGAGTTTATCACAAGCCGGATTCACGATACTGTGAAGAAAGCTGGAAGAGATAAACACATACTGAATCTAGGACATGGTATTAAAGTTGGAACTCCTGAAGAGAACGTTGCACACTTCTTTGAAGTTGCTCAAGGAATTAGATATTAAGAGAAAGAGAGAAGATTGTTGTTGTTATGCTTTGTTCTTCACTTCGGCTTTTCATCTTTTTCCCCATTTTGAGATGTGTAATTTTGTATTTTAATGTTGTAATCGAAGCTGAGATTGCATAAAAGAGATTAACATGCAATGTAACATAGAGACTGAAATTTTCTACTTCGAATTTTCAGGACTCCTTAAGAATCTTGGTGATCATAATTGTTGAGAAGAAAAACAGTAGACCCAAGCTCTTGAACCAATTTATGACAAGAGCAGTTATATGGACAGGAAACTGTACCCAAGCCCTCCAAATCTGGTTTTGACTGGATCGACCGAGATTGACATAGTTTTTAGTTTTATTTTTATTTTTAAATATATAAATTTAAGAATAATTATATAATTAATAATATATTAATATACACACATGTGAATATAATATTAGTTGGAATAAACTTTAATTTAAAACTATAAATATAAGGTAAACGAGATTAAAATTGATATGACTTCATGAAAACGAATTAAAATTAAAATCTTGTAATAATATCTTTTGTGAAATCAAGTGAAAAAATGTAAAAAATTTTTTTTAACGAATTGTGAAAATAATACCAAACGACTTATATATATGAGCAGGTAGCAAACAAGCAAACATGCTTTAAGAAATAAATTATTTATTATTTAAATAATTTTTATGTTATTCATCAATAACACACACTTTTAAATTTCCATTATTTTATCAACCATCCTCTTACCAATGAGACGGATGTTTCCTTCCCCTAAATATTATAGCAGATAGGGAAAGCAAGAAATGCGGTTGTTTTTGAGTAAAATGTATGGACGGCAAGTTTTATCCTACAATGTGCTAAAGATGATTTTCATGAATGGTCCATACTGAATGAGTCGGGACCGAGCTTGCCGACGGTAGTGTATAAGTGGCAAAGACCGGTAAGTCCCATGGTCAAATGCAATATGGCGAGTTCATGGCTATATCCTAACCGCCTTTGTGGGACTGATTGGATTGTACGCAATAATCTGGGAACTCCGCTTTTCCATGGGAGGAATGCTTTCGCAAATATGACGTCAAAACTGGAAGTAGCCTCGAAGACTTTATCTGGGCTGCCACTTGTTTGGCGGATATGCATGTGCAGCATATTGTCTTCGAATCGTCAGATCTTTACTTAGTGGACGCCTTAACTCATCCTACGCAATTCCCATCAGTTAGACCTTTGCTTGACAGGGCTTTTTTCGCATTACGCTTCATTTATGGTTGGTCTTTAGCGAGTTCAGATCACTCCGCAAATCAAGTAGCAATCAGCATTGCAACAAGTGTAACGACGGAGCATCGATAATCAATCTTATATTGCTACGGATGGCCCCTCTTGGTTAAACCAACGTTTAGAGTTGGAAACTCTGGTTTAATTGTTTTGTACACTTATGTTACCTACCTACTGGTCGGGTGACTATGTCTTCTTTTGTATAGCCTTTGGCTACACCTTTTTTATGGATAATTTCAATGAGACAAAAAAACAATAACACACACATGATTTTTGTTAAGAATTTTATAAAAAATGCTATTGTACATATGTAGCACATATGGCTTTGCTTTAAAATTTTATTTAATTTATCACTAGAGACTAGTAGTATCTTAAATTTAGATACACAAGAATACTAAAACCTTTTTTGCTTAGTGAGGCTACCGCAAACTATATAATTCTTTGCATTTAGTTCCATGATAAATGCTAAAACTTTTTTTTTGCTTAGTGATAGATAAATTTTGTTTGTGTATATAGTTAAGAATTTTGTATCTAGTACCATTTGCTTTCCAAGACGGATAGTAATAAAAGTAGTAAATATTCCATAATTCGGTTAAAATGCCAACTCAACAAAACCGGTTTTTAATTAACATTGTTATATATTCTAATTCAAAATATATTTTTTAATACAATTAAAACGTTATTCATTTTTTTTTAAGTACAATATTAAAATTCATGATGTGCTTAATGCTGTTATTATAGCAAAAAAAAATCTAAGTAATAAAAGACCAATAGTGTCATTGTTTATTTTGCTATACTTTATGTTAAAATCTCTTTTCTTAATTATTAATAATTTATAATTATCTAAATTTGAGATAAATTTTGTTATGTTGATTGTGTAAATTATTTATCAATCTTATGGTGTGGGTATCATTTACAAGAATGTGTTAGTTAAGTAATACCGACATTCCATTTGAGTTTTTCAATCTCCGTCATCCTAGTTTAAAAAATGTGATTTGAGAGAAACAAACTGGTTTAGTCTTATCATGGGCATCGTTGAACAATTTTCTTCTAAAAAAACAATGATAATAATGATCAGGTGGAGATGTATGGTTTCCTTGCATCATAAGCAACACAGTTACTGATAGCTTTAGAGTCTTCAGCCAAACGCTTGAAGAACCGTTATTAATTATATATGCTTTCTATATGTATAAAAACTGATTAAAAAAAACTGATTGAAAACCTTATAATATCAAACTTTTTGTTGACTTTTAAACAATAATTTAGGATTCCTCATAGTTAAGTATCGATGGAACAAAAAAATATTTAATTATTTTACACAAATTCTTTTATATTAATTTTAAAAAAGAATAGCAAATTTATCCAAACGAGTTTTATAAAATTCCAACATGATTTTACCAATCTCATAAAGGATTAACTAAATATATATATATATATATATATATATATATATTTTTTTTTTTTTAAATAAGCATTCCTTCATGTAAATTAAAATCCGTTTAAGAAAGTGAAACCAAATTCCAGAGGAATTGTGAATATGATTTCTATTAGGGAATAGAGTTGTATATAAACAAAACTAGATCACATCATATCATCCATCATTAAAAAACGCTATCTAACATGAGCACTTTACACAAGATGATCTCTGGTTTCCATGGGAAAGCATTACCTGAATATATAATCCAACGTGCGGCTCGTATGATCCTACAAGCACTCCATGCTCTTCACTCGGAAGGCCACGTTCACTGTGATCTCAACCCAAAAAATATACTCCTCTCACCTTCTACTACTTGTGGAGAGCCATTCGATCTCAAGCTTGCTGATTTCGGTTTATCCAAAGGACCTTATCACGATTCCACGTTTCCTGGTACGCCTCAGTACATGCCACCGGAGTGTCTTTATGGAGTGATCGAACCGGCTCTTGATGTATGGTCCCTAGGATGTGTGGTTTATCAGATGTTTGGAGGTAAACCTGATAAGGATCACTTAGATGAGTATTATGATTGGTTCTTGGCTAAAGATATCTCTATTTCTCCTGTCGCTTATGATTTCTTGCGCCGGTGCCATTCTCTGCATCCGTCAAGAGCTACCGTGGATGAGCTCTTGAGCCATCCTTTTATTACACAAACACTCACGACTCACCGCTCCAGTTTTACCAACTGATCCCATTTGTTCGGTTAGTACAAGCCAACAAGAAAAGTGGATGATGATTCCAAAACGTCCTGCAGGTTCGATCTCGTGAGATCATCAGTTTAAAGGCGAAGAAGACAGAACTTCCGGTTGTCCTTTTTTTAAGAATAATGCTGAATTAGGTTTTGTGTAGGGTTTGTTTCTTTACTTGCTACGCAAGAAAACAATTGTGAATATACTGTTCTTGATTCTTTTTACTTCGTTGATGTTTTATCAGAAATTATATTCCAATTTTTTATTATAAGTTCATCTTTGTTATTTAGATTAATCTTAAATATTCGGAGAATTAGCGGGTCAACTCATGTTTACTTCAAATTAAGTTTGTGTCTCCATATACATGTCTCCAATAACCAACATGGAGCATATATACACCATGTAATTGTATGTAGAGTAAACCCCCAGAAAAATAACTACCAAGAATCTTATGTGTTACCATGTTTACCAAGTAATATTACCCATAATATTGTTTTGGTTAATAGTAGAATTATGGTTTTAATTTAGTTACTTGTAAATTGGACTGGCCTTTCACTAAAATTTATGATTTGAATAAGAAACTCCTCCTTTAATCCAATTTGACCAAAATCATTAAAGAATTTAAGGGGATTGACATGCATTTATTCATTTCTTTTGTTTTGTATTTATAAGATGGTTCTGCTCGCGGCAAGATGGTTCCTCAACATTGTCTGAATTAATTGGAAGGTCAAAAAGAGGACCTCGTGTTATATTTCAAAGAGGAGCTCTTTTTGGTTCGTTTGTACAAGTTTTTTTATTTGCTCAATAAGAAGTAAAGACACTTTTTTTCGTTTGTGGACTACCATAAGCAAAGAAACCATCTCATTTGATTAAGTATGGTTGTCTAGAGTGCGTCTAGTCGCCAGATGATCATAGACACGATGAGCTTTTAAACCACCTAAAAAGTTAGAATATTATAAAAAAAGTCGTGTAGATTTCGATTAGATGTTTTAAGCATTAGGCATTGGATCACTGTCTGCCTAACACCTAGCACTTTATTGAACACTGAATTTGATTGACACACCAACTTCTGATACTCCTCTTTCTAAGATCTGTGATTGCTTGTTTGTTTTAGATTGCCGTCTCTGAAATTATTGTTACTAATAATGCAATGATGCTTCTTTTTTTCCCCTTTACCTACTTTAAAAATTCCCTCTTTTTTTGGGCCCTGCTCGGTTATTTAATTCGTAGCAAGGTGTTTAATGTACAAACTTATATATACATCAAAAGACTTTTATTATCAAATACAACCATTACACACAATCAGAAGGCTTTCATTGCATAACACACAAATAGCAACTGCTTGGTTTGTCATGTGCTTTAGAGATATACTTGGGGCGATCACCTATGTACGCTGCAGACTGAGTCTTAAACCCTTCTTAGCACCTCCTTTGCCTTGTTAACCCACACGCTAAAAATATCATCCGCAAACAAAACAAAATGAACCTGAATATGACAACAAGAGAACCACACCAAAAAAATGTCAGAGTGAAATATAGCAATATGAACAAGAGAAGCATATCATTCACCTCTTTAAAGTCATTGGCGAACTCTTTGATCGTGGATATTCCGATAACAGCAGCTTCATCAAAAGGATATCTAACAACGAAAAAAAAAAACTGGGAGCATAAAGGTTTCTCTCTTTCCATTTGCAAAAAATTTCAAGAGTAGTCAATCTCTAATGGCGAAATATCGTTGAATAGATGTTCTGGTACATCATATTGTGAGAGACAACCTAATTCAGGAAACAATATATACAACTTAAATTTCTAGGAGTGAAGACATTACCCGTAAATCCCACAAGATATGGCAGGAAATGCAATGTACTTGATGTTGTTCTCCTTTGCCACTCTCAGACTATTTCTGCAGAAAACAAAATGTCTGGTAGAGTTAAACAAGAGAGAATTCTGTTTACATTTTAAGCTGATGCTTGCTTACTTGTAAGAATTTGTGAGGGATTCTTTAGGATTAACATCTGAGCCATAGATCGGTCCAACGGTATGAATCACACGGGACACAGGCAAGTTAAAACCCCTGTTCCATTGTTTTCAATCCAGCTGTGGTTCATCACTCAAGAATCCCAATTTCCAAAGTAACTCCAAGTTTTACATGAGAAGTAACTTACAGAGTAATTCTTGCTTCACCGGTAGGACAACGAACTCCAGGACGGACTTCAGGGACCGCGTAGCAAGCTGCTCTGAGTTCAGGACCAGCAGCTCTATGTATAGCTGTTACATATACACAATCAAGATTAGTCACAATCACACAATGTCAATGGAATTGAACAAGACTAAAAGGATGGTAAAAAAATTGCCTCCATCAACACCACCACCACCTACCATACGTTCATTTGCTGGATAAACCTGAAGTAAACAAACAGAATTTATCTAAGTCAAACTAAACTAATGATTCGAATTTGATTTGGAGAAAAGCGAGAGAGACTTACAATAGCATCAGAGGAGGAATCGATGGA
This sequence comes from Aurinia saxatilis, assembly GCA_900406295.1. NCBI lineage: Eukaryota > Viridiplantae > Streptophyta > Magnoliopsida > Brassicales > Brassicaceae > Aurinia > Aurinia saxatilis. The sequence goes on from OVAP01000700.1 coordinate 26,710, forward strand.
CCAGGTGGTGATGTCACCTTTAAGGATCTTAAGAAGACTAAAATCGGACAAACTGAACACGTCGTCTCCAGAAGCCATGGATGATCAGAAGAAGAAGAAGAAGAGCTCCGATACCGTGAACTGAAATGTCAACGGGAAGGAGGTCAGGGGCGTGGGCCTGGTAATGAGCTTAATCATCTGAAAAAAGCCTAAAGTTCGAAGTTTTTTTGTTTTTTCTACTCAACTTATTGTTTTTTTCTTGTATTATTTTGTGGGAAATTTGGTGAGGTAACCAAAAATATATGTGAAATTAAAGGAGTAACCAATTAGTAAATGTGGCTAGAATATACACATATTATTGAATTAAATCCCGATTTACCCCTTCCGTTTTAGAATTGTGGCAAATGGGGTTTTTCGGATCTCTTAGATAAAAACCCTCTTATATAAAATTGCTCTCAATATGGTTTTAGCTATTTTACTTTTATATTTAATATTTATTTTGATTATTGACACATGCATGTCATAATCTGATTAATGGTAGACATTTATCACAATCCCATGAGTTATATTATTTTTGTGTCGAGTTCATGTTAGACTTTTTTTTTTTTTTTTGGAATAAATTGTTAAATTTTATTCAAAAGAGCTCATATTCTTTACACAAAAGATATATAAAGATTAAGTTTAGAGAAACTCAAAAACAATACATAATACCAATCTCATAGAAATGCAACTTAACAGCCTAAGTATCACTAGATGCTTCTACACTTAAACCAAACTTGTAGAGCATCTTCCATTTTAGAGTCTGTCAATCGCACCAAGGAGATTCTGTTTTTCATGTTGTTATCCAGCAACCAAATTATCACTTGAACTGGGACACTTACTTCACCATATCGTTTCCGATTCTTCTCTCTCCATATAACATAAACGGTGGATTGAAACAAGTATTGGAACAAGAATTTCTTAATTCTTGCACGATGCAAACCCGTTAACATCTGAACTAGAGTAGTCCACTCCGTAGTATATTTATCCATTCAATTACACTTATATGGGCATAATTTTAAAATTAGTGAGAAAATGTATCAAGATATCATGTCACATACATAATATTAATAAATATATATTGGTTGATTTAATGGTTTTTTTTTTCTTTTTATATATATTTAATGGATTAATGTGTTCTTTAAAACAATCTAAAAATTAATGACACATCATTTTTTGCATTCATTTTCTCTTTTTGTTTTTGTTTTTGCTAAGTTCATATTCTATTTTTCTCTTCTCAATTAATATATAAGATATATTATGCTTTTTTTTCTTTCTTTTTTTGGACAGAGGTTATAAACCAAATTTGTATTTGTATATCTTCCTCGCTATTTATCCTCGCCATGGATATTCTATCCAAAGATGTTGACGTTGCAGCCTTATCAAATCAGTTTCAACCACACCCGAGGTGTCTCGAACCGCTTGTGACACATCTCAGTTTTGCGGATGATGTACTAGTATTCTTCGATGGGTCAGAACGGTCTTTAGAAGGAATTCTTTGCATTTTGAAGACTTTCGAATTAGTTTCGGGGTTAGCACTTAGCTTGAGGAAAACCTTTATCTTTTTGGATGGGAATAATTTCGAGCTTAATTGTACTTTAGCTAAGAAACACGGGTTATTACATGGGTCTTTCCCAGTGAGATACCTTGGGCTTCCACTAATGCCTAAAAAGCTTAAAGTCCGAGATTACCAGCCCTTACTCGACAAGGTTCTAGCACGGGTCCATTCTTGGACAGTGAAATGACTCTCCTTTGTGGGTCGTTTACAGTTTATCCAATCAGTTTTGTACGGCCTTATAAACTTTTGGTCAGCGGTCTTTCCACTACCAAAGGGATGCTTGAAGTCTCTAGATAGGATTTGTAATGCGTACCTTTGGAGTGGTACTTCTACTTCTGCTAGAGGTGCTAAAGTCGCTTGGGATTCGGTTTGCACACACAAAGAGGAGGGAGGCTTGGGCCTGCGAAGGCTAGAGGACTTTAATCAAGTGTTTGGGTTAAAGTTTATATGGCTTTTGTTTACAGGCAACAGGTCTCTTTGGGTCGCTTGGACAAGGAGAAATTGTTGACTTCTGCAAAAAAATTGCAGGCTATCTTTTAATTTGTTCTTCTTTTTGGTTCTTGTTCAAAAGAAAGAAAAACAAAGAGAAATTTTTTGTAACAACTTCAGAGATTTAGATTTAGAGAATATCAGTAGATGAATAAAAGAGAAATTTAGAAACTGATTTTTGATACATTCTACATAACGTCTCTTACTACATATTTATAGAAATCAGAGTAGAAACTCTGTTTCTCTACTTTTTAAGATAGACATTGAGCTCCAAAATAACATCATATTTTAGTCTCAGTCAACTGAAAATTAAAACTAAAGTTACAAACAAAGATAAAAGCTTAAGCATACTAAAGTACTCGTTGGATAAAATATGAACTCTAACCACTTCTTGTCTTGTAGTAATTTGTCTTCTCTTCCTTCTCACACCACGTTTCTTTCTTTCTCAGTTTGGGTTGACAATCAAAAAGGCATCAGTCAACACTCCCTCTTGCCTTTTTGTTGTTCAAACCAAGNGTTTCTTTCTTTTTCAATTTGGGTTGACAAAAAAAAGCATCAGTCAACAGTCAAGCCCTGCAAGATAAGAGCAGAAGATTGAATATTCCATTTCTTGAGACATAATTCGACAAGCGTTTTTCTTGAGGTTTTTCTCTAAGAAAAGTGATATTGGGACATCTTTGAATGTGGTATCATGTTGCCCATCAAAGCAAAGAGTTTTTACAGAAACTTGAATTTCAGAGAACATCGTGAGGACATCAATATCTTGAAATACATGTTCCCATAATCCATAATATTGTATATATATCAATAGGCAAGATATAAATGCAGACAATTGAATTTAGCAGCCACAAATTTTAGAGAAACCTTATTCAGTTGTTTCAGCCTATAGAGTTATAAAATCTCTCGACTAAAGCCGGAGGATAAGTAATAAAGGCTGATTAAAGGACATTGTACCTCCATCACCATGCAGAAGTATAATGCTGTTCCAGCCCCAACACGATATAGAGTCTAAGCAGATTTCATTTCCCCAATCTCTGAGTCTAAAAAGACAAGAGTTATAATGAACATGATTTCCTCAGTTAACATGCAGATGATTATTGAATAAAGCAGATTATTAAATAGGTTCTCTCTTAAGCAGCATATTACTGAATAGCTAAGGCGAACATTGTTACATAAGCCCCAGTGAAGGTTCTCTTCTTGTTCAGCCCCAACAAGATAGAGTTTACGCAGATCAAATTCCCAAATCTCGGACGATAAAAGAACAAGCAAGCCTTGTAACGGATTAAAATCTCAAATCAATATGCAGATGATATTGAATACACAGCAGATGATACTGAATACTAAACGTCTAGAAGATCACTGAAGTGAGTCTCTTAAATTCAGCACACTTATAAGCAAAGCAAATCACTGAATCAGAACATCATTATCCAAAGCAGAGTATTGAAGTTTATCTTGTTGCCCCCAGCTCAACAAGATATAGAATCCCATTTACATAAGAACACTGAACATAGCCAGTACTCATTATGCAGAAGATTGAATCATATATGAATCCGGTTGATAATGTGCAGAAAACTTGAATATCAAAATTTTGAGACTTCAAAAGTGGAACTAAGCAGAATGTTGAATACGAATCATAATGTATAAACCCAATAAGATATAGAGATTACGCAGAAACTTGAATTTCTAAGCAGAACAAGTATATAGAGTTTAAGCAGAAACTTGAATTTCATAAGTTATTTAATAAGTCTCACTAATGGCTATCCTCCTCATCAATATGCAGAGGATTGAATAATAATCATGCAATCGGCAAAATATAGAGCAGTACATAATTCGACAAGCTTCTTTAAAAGCATTAGTTTGCAGAAATCTGAATATAGTAATGCGATTCCCATACAAAGCAGAAGAAATTATATTTCTTGGGACATTATTCCACAAGCCTTAAAAAGGCATGTATTTTGATTCTTCCCACAAATATGCAGAAGAGTGAATATAGTACCCAACCCTGCAAGCTATATACTTATGCAGAGAGTATATGTATTATTCTGTCTCATTCAAGAGATTACACAGAAAAATGAACCAGATTATTGTGGGACATTTTATTCTCCTACCAAATATGCATAATATTGAAACTTGACCCCATCACCATGCAGAAGAGTAAACATTATCATTCTCTTCTATCCCCAAGACAATATAGAGTCTAAGCAGATTCATTTCCCCGACCTTGATGAAAAAAAAATCATTTCCCCATCAGCTCGCAGAATATTGAATATTTAGTGACATAGAACAAAACTGAGTTCCCCAATCTCAGGTCTTATAATAAACATTTTTGTCTCCCTTTATTAGTATGCGGATGATATTGAATAGTAAGTA
>OVAP01000701.1:1946-31138 GCA_900406295.1 Aurinia saxatilis
AAAGTGTAGATTTTTGAAAGCTAGACACTTCAATATTGAAAGAACCATCCAGATGTGGGAAGAAATGCTTAGATGGAGAAAAGAGTATGGGACAGACACCATACTAGAGGTAAGGTGGAGTCATAGCTTTAAGTTTGTAGTCTCCTTGTGAAAGAGACAACTAATTTTTGTTCTGAGTCATTATGGATAAAACAGGTCTCTACAAAATTTAGAACATTAATTCATTCGGTGATTCACTTGATAGATTCCACATCAAGCTTTTATTATCTCTTCAACTTATAGACACTCATGTTAGATCAAATTTTATGTATTTGATTTCTAGGATTTTGATTTTGAAGAGCTGGAAGAGGTTTTGCAATATTATCCTCAAGGCTATCATGGAGTCGACAAGGAAGGGAGGCCTGTCTATATTGAAAGACTTGGAAAAGCTCATCCCATTAAGCTTATGCGTATCACCAACATAGATAGATATCTAAAATACCATGTGCAGGAGCTTGAGAGAGCTCACCTTGAGAAATTCCCGGCCTGCTCACTTGCGGCAAAGCGCCGAATCTGTTCCATGACTGTAATACTAGATGTGCAAGGACTGGTAATCATTTTTCGGGTCTCCTCAAGTTTTGGTTATCTCTGTATCAGTTAGACTCTTGGATATATAATTGTTTATTTGTTGTTAGAATATTAGTTGTGCTGTCGCGCGTCTAGATTCTTAGCTTCTCAATTGTATGCTTATGACAGGGAAAGAAAAAATTTACACCCACAGCTGCAAATCTCTTAGCTGCTATATCGAAGATAGACAATAGCTACTACCCCNTGTATGCTTATGACAGGGAAAGAAAAAATTTACACCCACAGCTGCAAATCTCTTAGCTGCTATATCGAAGATAGACAATAGCTACTACCCCGAGGTACTTGAGTTTAGCAAACTACCTTCCTATTTTTCTTTTCACATACCACGTTGTTGTAAGTCTTTTGCATTATTTTGCAGAGTTTGCACAAAATGTACATCGTCAATGCTGGAACAGGTTTTAAAAAGATGCTATGGCCTGCTGCTCAGAAATTTTTGGATGCAAGAACCGTGGAAAAGATACAGGTACATAGATGAATTTCAGCATGATTTTTCCTTTGGTCAATTATTGCAGCGGGTAATTTTTTTTTCATTGCAGGTACTAGGAACCAAATCCTTGTCCAAGTTGCATGAAATGATTGATGCAAGGTGGTTTTCCATCCTTTAAATGCCTCTTAATAAATTGAGATATCATGTTTATTCAATACTTACTATCTCTCATGTTCTGTGCATTTAGTCAATTGCCAGACTTCCTTGGAGGGTCATGTACTTGCTATGGTGAAGGAGGGTGTCTTGGCTCGAACAAAGGACCCTGGTACGATCCTGATATTGCGAAGGTTAGTTCTACTATTTGTTTTTATTTTCTGTAATTCTCCCTTTAGAAACTTCAAGTAGATTCAGTTTCTGGTCCAAAAGTGTATATAAAGCTTACCATGGTTCTATGCCTTTATTAGCTTATTTACAATACAGAAGCAACACATATGCGGCATATTACCAAGAAGCTCAGTGTTCCACACAATTCATCCTTTTACATCCACATAAATCAGTCAAAGGTATACAGCTCCTTAAAGCAAATCTTTTGGTTGTTTAGACAACTTTAGTTATTTAAAATATCTTTACTTATGACTCTCAGGTTATGCATGCTGACACTTCAGTATCAGAGTCTGTATCTTGTTCTGATGATCCTAAGTCGCTAGTAGGGGGAATCTGCTCAGCCTCCAATCATTCGAATCCAGTTAATGAGGAAGTGAGTTGTAGGAATGCTGCATTTGCATTACCGATTGCTCCAATTTTGTTAAGACTGACACAAGCAAACCTGATATATGCAGGCTAGATCATCGGACCCTAACGGCTATTATAGCTGTGATGACAACTTTCATGTGCCTGAGGCTGCTAAGATTAACCAAGACAGACATTCCCGTAATCAAATGGTTGGATTTGCTCAAACGACCCGTGGTCTTATACGAGAAACGTCTGAATCAGGTTAGTTTTTTCTTGCACGCCTTACTACAGAAAAACCTCATTTCTGGTTGCTTCATGGGATGCCTCCTAAAATATTCAGGCTTCCGTATACAATATCTTTCACCATGAAATTTGATTTTTGTTTTTTCCCCCTCTGGTAATTCTAGGTGGTCTCATTGTCCGATGGCTTTATAAGTTGAAGGAAATGTTTGAAAAGCTAAACACTGAGAACGTGGCGAAAGAGCTACTTTCCTTAATGCTGAAACTGGCTGCAGCATTTCGCTTTATCCGGTTTGAGCATTCAATAAGGCACAGTACGGTGACTCCTTCTGATCCAACAGAAATTGTCAGGACCAGCCACGCCCCAACTCCTACAATGAAACAGCGGGTGCTTCCGTGCTTGGACCGCCTTCAGAAACTGGAGAAAAGTTACGAGGATACACGAAAGAGCAAACCAACTGGAATTCCCTTGGAGAAAGAGAGAATGCTGATGAATTCTCTTGACAGGATCAAGTGTGTTGAGCTCGACCTCGGGAACACAAGGAGGGTATGCTCTTCACTTGACTCTTTCAACATTTCAAAGCTTATGATGATTGCAGTTTGAAGTTATAAACATGACTCCTTGTTTCGCAGGTCTTGCAAGCAACGGTGATGAAACAGATAGAGATAACTGAAATATTGGAGAAGTTACAGGAGTCTCAACTTCACGTAAGTCGCTTTCTTCACTCTCTAAGCTTATAAGGTAATCGAGCAGCGATGAGTTAACACATGAGTATTGTTTATTTGTGCAGAGAAGAAGATTGTTTTGTTAAATGCTCAAGAGCTTCAAGAGTTTTTGCAAAATCTTAAGCATATACATAGAAGAACTTTTTCAAATACATGAAGTTTTTGTTATAAATCTCTGAATGATTCAGAATCCAGCCAATGATGTATATGTATAGTGAAACAATTAATAGCTTTCTCATCTAAGATATTGTAAGATAATTTTATGATTCATCATCATAAACTTCACTTGCTAAAGTCATTAAAATATAGTTTTGTTAATATGAGAGTTGATTTTGATTGATGAATAAAGCACACAAAGGTCTAAATAATCGGAATTTCGGATGGGACCATAGTGTTACACATGTCTGTGTTATGAAGAAACTGAAGATAATGTTAAACAATCACCACTAAAAAAGACAAACAAGCCCTCACAATCCAACCCAAATTACCACCTCCGTTAATCTCGGAGATTAAACTAAGCAAAGGGTGAAAATGTAAAAACGATTCAAACCATATCTTGTACTAAAATGTAGATATGGTTAATTAAGACGNGTCTGTGTTATGAAGAAACTGAAGATAATGTTAAACAATCACCACTAAAAAAAGACAAACAAGCCCTCACAATCCAACCCAAATTACCACCTCCGTTAATCTCGGAGATTAAACTAAACAAAGGGTGAAAATGTAAAAACGATTCAAACCATATCTTGTACTAAAATGTAGATATGGTTAATTAAGACGAATAATCACTAGATTTACTATAATAAATTAAAATCTCTACTAACCAAAAAAGAAAACGGACCGTCCCTTTCCACTCATGTAAGTTTTAATTGGGAAAGAAGATAAAATTAAAATCTCCGTGTTCCTCTTTTCTCTTTCCCGTTTTCGTTTTTTTGGGTTTTCTCTAGCGACCGATCCCGTCGCTACAGATATTTTTATATGAACCCTATACAAAATTAAGGACTATATTTCGAGATTCTTCACTTTAAATTTCTGATCTCTAGATCGAACAAAATTTGGAAGTGAGACAATTTCGATTTTCTAGGGTTTGTCCCTCACCTTGATCTATTCATTTGTTTATGTTCTGTAATCCTACTACTTTGATTTTGTTTGTCTGAATCATTTACATATGTTGTAATTGTTAGGGTTTGTACTTAATTGTTTCAGATTGGGTGTCTTTTGGAATTGGATTTGCATGTTTATTGTTAATTTAATTGTTTTTAGTATTCTTATATTGTTCAGTATCAGTAGGAGTTTAGAGTTTTTGTTTGATGTGGTGGTTTTTGTTATTGGAAGTTTTGATTGATTATGGTTTTGTGTGTTTATATTGTGTATATGCAGGTGGTTTGATTTAGTTAAGGGAATAAAATGTCCAATTATCAAGGAGATGATGCTGAGTATGTGGAAGATGTAGATGATGAGATGGAAGATGTAGAAGATGATATGGATGAGGAGTTTCGTGGTGATGACCTGGCGGGATCAGACTCGGATGTTGAGGAATTCGACTACTCGGTAAGTAGGGTTGATCACAGCTAAGCTATTTTATAATTTGGTTTTCAGATTCGTCTTTTGTTACTAATCGCAAATGTTACTTGTGTGTTTATGGTTTCAGAACAATAAAATAGCTGATACCTCGGCGGAACAAGCTCGTAAAGGGAAAGATATTCAGGGAATTCCTTGGGACAGGCTTAGTATTTCTAGAGAGAAATACAGACAAACTAGATTAGAGCAGTATAAGAATTATGAGAATGTTCCTAATTCTGGGGAGTCGTCGGAAAAAGTAAGCCTCATAGCTCTGATTCTCTGTTTTTGTTAGTGTTTTGGTTAGCATGGTTACTTAATTCATTGTTTATTGTATGAATTCAGGTCTGCAATGTCACAAAGAAAGGGGGTCAATTTTATGACTTCTGGCGGAATTCAAGATCAATTAAATCTACTATTCTCCATTTCCAGGTTTTTTCTTTATATCAAGATTTCACTAATTTGGACTACTCGATAGCCCTTTTTGTGTTATTCGTTTTATATCTCTTGTTTGACATGGTTGAGGACAGAACTTTATTCTATTTCTAGAAAATGCCATCTGATCAAAATCTTTATTGGTTTCATAGTTGAGGAATTTGGTATGGGCAACTTCCAAGCATGACGTATATCTTATGTCAAATTTCCTGGTTACGCACTACTCTTCCCTAACATCTGGAAAGAATGAAGTTCTCAATGTTCGTGGTCATGTTGCACCATCCGAGGTTAGTTTTTTTACGAGAATGTAAAGCTCTTCTCTAATGTAACCATTTTATTATGTGATTCTGAACTCGTTTTTTTTTGTTTGGTGCATTTAGAAACATCCTGGAAGTTTGCTGGAAGGATTTACGCAGACTCAAGTGAGTACACTTGCTGTAAAAGACGACTTTCTAGTTGCTGGTGGATTTCAAGGGGAACTTATTTGCAAGGTATTTCTAGTTTCATTACCTACGGATTCATCAACTTGGTCACGAGCATTCTCATTGAGGAGGTTCTTCTGTGTCCACGTTGGTTCAGCATCTTGATAGACCAGGAGTCAGCTTTTGCTCTCGTACGACATATGATGACAATGCTATTACCAATGCTATTGAGATCTACAACAAACCCAGGTTTTTCCTCGTCTTGTGCTGGAGTGTTTCACATAAATTGAAAGGGTCACTGCTTCTAACTCAGCCTTTCACTTCTGTTTACAGTGGTGCTCTTCATTTTACTGCCTCGAATAATGACTGCGGAGTCAGAGACTTTGACATGGAGAGATACCAGCTTGTTAAGCATTTTCGTTTTCCTTGGCCAGTGAATGTAAAGTCTTTGCTTGTTTCTTAGCTTTACAATTTTTAGTTACCTTATCTCTGATCGTCTACACTTCGGCATATAGCATGAGTTGCAATTAGGCTTTTGTTACATGAGCCCATTTCTTATCCAGCTTAGCAAATTGAAGTGAGAAATGTACATGTTTGAATCATCTAACAAAAATGTTATTTCTTCTGTTTCCGATTTGTTGATACAGCACGCATCTCTGAGTCCTAATGGTAAATTACTGGCTATTGTTGGCGACAACCCGGAGGGCCTTATAGTAGACCCCAACACTGGAAAGGTATATATTCATGGTCCTGGACAAGAAGTTTGTAAATTAGTCAAATGTTTTGTGGCAACGCATGTGCTTTATAATGCCAAATCTTGGGAATTTTCTCTACAGACGTTGGAAACGCTATCGGGACATTTGGACTATTCCTTTGCCTCGGCGTGGCATCCAGATGGGTTCACTTTCTCAACAGGAAACCAGGACAAGACCTGCCGTGTATGGGACATCCGTAACCTATCTCAGTCCGTTGCTGTCTTGAAGGGTAACCTTGGAGCAATCAGGTCCATCCGCTACACATCTGACGGGAAATACATGGCCATGGCTGAACCGGCCGACTTTGTCCATGTCTATGACGTCGCAAACGGATATGAAACAGAGCAAGAGATTGACTTCTTTGGGGAGATCTCTGGAATATCTTTCAGCCCCGACACAGAGGCGCTTTTCATTGGGGTATGGGACCGCACTTATGGTAGCCTTCTTGAGTTTGGTCGGCGCAGGAACTATTCCTACCTCGATTCCTTCCTTTAAGCAAGAAGACAAAGTATACACAACCCTGACTGAGGAATAAAAGAGAGATCATACAGCAACGGAAGCAAAACATAGATATAATGGATCTCGTAAAGGTGTAAATGATGTGTTGTGCAAATGCTAGTGTTATTTGTGTCGAGATTATTTGTGTCACGAAATAGAAGCCGAACCGAACTAGCATGTTTTTCTACTAAAGATGTTTCAACGGTTTAGGATGTTTGTTGAGTACTTGTAGTGAATTCAGAGATCTTTGTGAGCATCAAATGTTAGTTTTTTGTTTACGATCTTTTAATGGAAAATGCCTTCGAGTTCAGATTCAATCATTGAGTTTTTCCGAATTCGGGTAGTTTTGATTATCCGCCGTCTACGATATTCTATAACCGATCTAACACTTTAGAAAGCCCTCATCACTCATTTGGGAGGCCTCCCAATTAATGTTGGTAAAATTACTACAAAAACAAAAACTGAAGAACATAAAGTTTTATTACAAGACCAAAGTTTCCTCTTTCCTAGGTAACACAAGATAGCACAACAAAAAAGAAACTGATCAAACAGATAACATTAAAAAAACAGGTTCTCTAGAGAAGAAAGACACAGAGATGTTACAACAAACAACAAAAGGGATTCAACGCCTACTGAGGTGCAGGACCAGAACCAGAAGCAGCTCCTGACTCCAGTGCAGATTTATACTCTGACATCTCAGTTTTGTATCTCAACGAATCTTGATACCCTTGGTCTTGATAAACCTGTTAATAAGGATATAATCAAATTGTAATAAAAACACTAGTAGGTTGAATTAATAAGAATATGATCCGATGATGATTGGTTACCTGTTTCTCAGCTTCCGAGAGGTTGCTCCACATGTTCCCTATTGCCCTGGTGATTTGTCGTTCCCGTCCTTTGAACTCAGGTCTAAGCCTTGTGTGCTGCTCTTGGAAGAAGAAGTTGTATCCACTCCTGTGGCATTTGGGCTTCTGATCATCAACTGGAGACATCTTTACTTTCTTCCTGTTCCTCCGACGTTGCGATGATGATGATGCGACGGCTGGTGAGGGTTGGACTGGGAAACCGGGAGGGGCTGATGTGGCTTGAGCGGCTGAAATGGTTCTAATGGCTGGAGCGGCGGCTGGAGGGGCTTGATAGGGTGGAAAACCTGGCGGGGTTTCCATGGTTGGTTGGGGCAGACTTGTTCCAGGAAGGTGGTAAAGCACGCCCTTCATCTCTTCATTACCAATTCTCACAGTCACTAGATATCCAGTCTCAAACTTTCCATCAATAACTCCATTAACGAAACCTCCAACAGCTGGTGGCTCCTGGATGCCTGCAAATAGTACCATAAACGTGACAGATTAATTAGACATAAGTAGTAAATCTATGCAACGAGAAAGCATTTGGCGCGAAAAAACATTCTCCTTTTGGTTTTATGCTTTGGTTTTTATCCAATATTTATTACACCTACAGATTTTCTTACAAGATTAAGCTAGACTTTTAAAATGTTTTCATAAGTCTATGCTTTTCAAATAGCTGTTAGAAACTCTGACCAATGGGCTACTAAATACGACATTCTACACGCTGATGCATATATAACAATATGGAGCGAAGAAAAACAAAGGCACAGAGTTAAAAGAAATAGTTCTCATACCATCCTCGGGTTTTGGAGTTCCGTCCTCAACGCTCCTCATTGATTCATCTGCCAAAACAAAAGCATTTTAAACTTTGTCTCGCAGCAAAAAGAGAAGGAATGTTAAAAGAAAAAAAAGAAAAAAGTAAAAAACTGAGTGTTGAAATAGACCTGGCTTAGGAATGTAATACTCCTGTTCCAGTGGATTAAGAAAATTGAGATAAACTTTCCTCACAGCATAGGAAGCACTCGTTAAGGTTGGCGGATAGTTGAGTGAAAGGACGACTTCCTTCCATTTTCGATCCTGAATCACCTACATTAACAACAGAACTTAGAAACATATCGATACATTCTCAACAGTATGATTAACGGCAACACGAACTCCTCTACCTTTTCATAGCCTCCTCGAGCAATAACCTTGGTGAAAAGCTGATGGAGATCAAGAATGCCTCCTCCCATTGTAGGAAGCCTTTTACATAGACAGAAAAATGTTTCAAATCCAAATTAATAACATAGAAACATATAATTGAAACTTCATCAATGGAAACAGAACACAAAACATTAAATACCAAATCCAAATTGATTTAGTTTACTTATGCACATACACAATCACGATAAACCCAATTCAAGTAGCAATACAGAGATTACACAAAAATCAACGAAGCAAAGTGAAATATTTGGGAAAAGTATACGAATTTGGATTCAATTAAACCCTAATTACAAAATTTCAACATTTCACTAAGCACAAAATCTAACCCTTCTGATTCAATCCAACAACACCTCAATTCCTAAAATCACAAACCCTAACGAATCTTAAACTAAAATCAAAAACAAAATTTTAATCACTGAACAAAAAGTAACCGTTAAATTTCCTAAGCACAAAACAACAAGACCCAGAAACGAAACACACACTAGTCTTGTTTCTTCCCCAAAACACACAAATACAGAGAGAGGAAGCAGAAAAAGAATCTCACTTCAAAGTCTCTCTGGTTTCTCCAAGTGAAGCATAGAGTTTTTCCCAGAAAAGCTCAGCGTTTTGGACAAGATCCTCGTATGTGACATTAGCAGCCACAGGGGAGGAGGAGGAGGAACCGTCGGGTTTCCTGTTGTTGTTTGTGTCCGAAGAGGAGCNTTCTCCAAGTGAAGCATAGAGCTTTTCCCAGAAGAGCTCAGCGTTTTGGACAAGATCCTCGTATGTGACATTAGCAGCCACTGGGGACGAGGAGGAGGAACCGTCGGGTTTCCTGTTGTTGTTTGTGTCCGAAGAGGAGCCATTGACGACGACGACGGGCTCCACATCATTTTTTGAGTGTGTTGAAATATTGTCGTTGCTAGACATTTTTTTTTTGCTTGTCTTGGTAAAGTGAGAAAGACTGTGGTATTTAAGTTTTATATATTTTGTTAAAGATAAGATTTATCCTTTTAATTTGATTCTCCTTGTTAATTTCACCACTCAAAAGTTGGATTTTAAGATACTGTATTTAGCCAGATGTTAAAAATCAAGATATATGAGTGTCCTAAACATATTTATTTAGTTTATAAGGAAATACATGTCAGATTTGTTACCATAACCAAATTTTGTTACTTCCTGTTTTATTGCCTAATTATTTTGATAAGGCTCAAATGTAATCCAACAAATGCCTTGTCACTGGGCTAACTTACCCAATGGGCCATTAAGTCGATTTATATCTAAAAAAAGTTTAATCCGAACAATATTTGAAACATTGAAAATTAATCCAAAACTTGTGCTTTTTATAAGCTTTTATTCGGTGACATTTGAAAGTGATTGCAAGATTTTTTTTATAGCAAGAGTTTGAAGTGGAAACATCCATGTAAAGATGTCAAGTTATGGGAGAACAAAAATTTAAAGTACTTCTCACTTGCTAATGGTAAGTAGTAGTTCATACATTAGCAAAACATGGTCCATCTTATTAATTTGTCTTTCATTCAAGTTGTATTTATTCATTCACCCATATGGATGGCTTTTTCTTAGTATTATGACTACTTTTACTTCTCAGCTTGTATGAAACGTATTTTTGTTGGAAAAAGAAAAGAAAAAAAACAAAATTGGTCAAATAAGAATGTGGGGTGAGTGTCTTCAAAGATTAGAAATCTTGATTATCTTATCTTTCGATGCTTATTTATTACTTGCTACGATAGAAAATCACACATATAATAACTGAGAAAAGAACACAATGTTGTTGAATATATATTATCAGGTTTCACGGACTCTCACATAAGAAGTGGACAGAACTATAGGGAGTCGGTTAATTTCGATATATATAGACTCTTTGCCGATAACATATATTTTACTCATACGGTTTAGCTCAAGGCCTTTGGCCTCCCGAAGAACATGTTTGTGTGTAATCTCATGCTATGTTGGGTGAAATAAATCTATCCAGTGGACATACTTAAAAAGAGTAGAAAAATAAGGGACAAAAGATTGACAACTGTTATGGACGTTTAAACAATTGTTCACTGAGTTTAAACAACTGTAAATTGCACTTAGTGAGGTGTTAGTAATATTTAAACAACTTTCATTTGGACTTAGGCCGATTTTAGTAATATTTAAACAGTTTGACTGACCTTGAATAACTATCATTTGGGCTTATGCAGCTGTTAGTAATATCTAAACATATATTAATTGACAACTGCCAGTTTTTTTTTTTCTTTTTGAAAAAGGTTTTTCAATTTTAAAGCATAACAATGTTACAAAAATTGCAAAAAGAAAAAGAACAACATGATCAACTTAACCGGACACATAACCGGTTTGGTACAACAATTTGGACAACTAGAACCAAAATTAAACCGTCATCGAAAAGTCTGTTTTGCCATCTGAACAGGGTACCACCGATAGCCTAATCTAAAAAACCGAGCAACCATCCTCTTCAAGCATAAACCAAGTCTTTGTACAAACTGGAGAGTGCAATCGAAGAGATGAGAGAAGAAGGGGTAGAAAGAAAAGATCCCAACTCACCACACGGAATAGAGGGCAAATCACAAATCGACAGTCGGAGAAGCAAAGAACCAGGAAGGTTGAAGGGCTATAGGCTCAACCACCATAGGGGAGTGGAAGAAAAGAGTCAAACATGCCTCTCCTCTGGTGTTGAACCGAATCAGGGAAAGACTCACCCCTTAACCCACAACCGTCCTCAGAGCCGCTGAAAATAGATAAGAGAACCCCTAGGACCTCAACTGTCAGTTGAGGTTAAACAACTGTCGATTATGCATGAGTTCCATAAATAGAATGTAACATTAACAAATAACCATTTTGTTTGATGTGTAAACATATTTGTTATATCTATAAATATTGTGTAATTGTTTATTCTTGACTTAGTTTCCATAAATTAGCATACTAAAACACATGTATATATAACAAATACATGAATATACAAAAATTACGGCTAAATTCTATATATGTTAGTGAAGCTGCTCCAAAAGAGGTTTTTTTTTTAGGTTTTCAAAGACTATATTTTTTAATCAGCTAAAAAAAACTATAGAATTAAATTTCATTCCAAAATATTAATCCACACGAGTGATAAGATATTTACAACAATAAATTGAAAGAGCGATTTTTTTATTTTATCAATTGTTCATATATAGTTACGCTTCTGACAACAATTTTCTTTCTAATTTAGTCGATCCATTCGTTAAGACTTTAAAATATGATTTATATTATATAATTATTATCAATGAAAAATATTTTTGTAGATGAATTTATATACATTCATGATTCTTCCATTCTGATATTCTATTATAGAAATTTATATCTCATCTGTTATCTAGCTAGGCAATAATAAATGTAAAAATATTGAGACAAAAAACATTTGAAATTTTATACTAAGTAACATGTTATGTTTATGAAATTGATATCTACCTTTTTTTTTGTCACCAGCATGCTACATAAAAATGTTAAAATATAAGTGATAANCTAGGCAATAATAAATGTAAAAATATCGAGACAAAAAACATTTGAAATTTTATACTAAGTAACATGTTATGTTTATGAAATTGATATCTACATTTTTTTTTTGTCACCAGCATGCTACATAAAAATGTTAAAATATAAGTGATAAACAAAAAGAGAAAAGGAGATCATGCGGTATTTATTATCAATGATGTGCTTGATTTATATATATATCATGCATGATAACAATGTGTAAACAGATTAGTCTCATGTTTAAATAACATGTTATTATGAATATAAGAATATTCAACATAATTTTCATAAACAAGATATTATATTAGCTAGAACATAGCAAACTGAATCATTATCTGCTCTTAATTTTCAACTTTCTTTGTCATTTATTTTTATGACAATTTCTTCTCATTCGATGACTGTCCAAGTAAAAATAAAATTAAGATTTCAATTATCATTTTTTTTTTTTTTTTGGTCATAATTTTGACACTATTTTCATAATTCTCTTACTCTAATTAATATTCTTGCATATTTCTGCATGTTATTATTGTCATTGTATGGTATTTCATAGACAAGATTTTTTTTTTAAACACATCAAAGGAAAAAGAAGAAGCTTGTGTATTAGTTTTTAGTTAAGAAATTACAAGCTTTTTAGAAAAAAAAAATGTTTTCATTGTTTATAACATACATTTAAAGCACATCCTAATCGAGTATTATTATATTGGGCTTCTTTTCATCATCGGCTGGAGCCACTACTGCATTCTTCATGTTTCTCTGGCGTTGTGCGGATGATGATGCAATGTTTGGAGACGGTTGACGAACTGGAAATGCTAGAGGAGCTGGAAAGGCTGGAGCGAGTGAAGCGGCTGGGACGGCTAAAATGTCTGGAGCGGCGCCTAGAATGGCTGGAGCGGCTGGAGGAGCTCGATGAGGTGGAAAACCTAGAGGTGGTGAAATGGCTCGAGCGGTTGAAGGAGCTGGAACGGCTCGACGGGGTGGAAAACCTGGAGGTGGTGAAATGGCTCGAGCGGGGTCTGGAGTGGCTCGACGGGGTGGAAAACCTGGAGGTGGTGAAATGGCTCGAGTGGCTGAAGGAGCTGGAGCGGCTTGATGGGGTGGAAAACCGGGAGGCGGTGAAATGGCTCGAGGGGCTGAAGGAGCTGGAGCGGCTCGACGGGGTGGAAAATCAGGAGGTGGTGAAATGGCTGGAGCGGCTAAAAGAGTTTGATGGGCTGGAGGGGTTGGTTCGGCCAGACTTGGTGGTTTATCATAATAAATCATACCTTTCATCTCTTCCGAACCAACTTTCACCGTCACTAGGTAGCCACCGTCGAACTGTTCCTCGATAACTCCATCAACCCAGTCGCCAACGACTAGGGGTTCATCAGTACCTGCGAGTTAGTACATGACAAGTTAGTGGTGAATCTACAAAAACACTCTAAACAACTTACTACTAGATACCACATTGTACACGCAAAAAGTTAGAGAAACAGTTTCGGTACCTTCCATGGGGGTGGGTGTTTCGTTGTCATTGGTCTCCACTGGTTCATCCGACATATTATTGACATTTCCATTTGATGGAATATAATACATGTGTTCCATCTGAAAGAGGAACTTGAAATAGTGGGCCTTCAAGGCACTAGACACACTCGTCAGAGTTTCACGAATGTTGAGTGAAGTACCTATTTCTTTCCATCTTCTATCCAAAGTCACCTACAATAGTTATAACAAAAATTACACATCAATATCCAAAAATATCCCGTCAATATAATTTAATAGTAACATGAAGTCCTACGCACCCTTTCACAACCTCCTTGAGAGGTAACTCTGATGAAGAGCTGATGTAGATCGAGAGCTTCTCCTCCCAGTTTAGGAATCCTTTTACAAAGATAAAATATATCAAGTCTAAATTGTTAATATCGGAAAAATAAAGAAAATCTACATCGAACTTGATCAAAGGAACAAAAGACATAAAACCTGAAAACTTATTCACTAAATCATAATTTCAATTACGAGATTAGTAAATACCAAAAATCCATCGATTTATAGTTTTCCTAATGAACATACATGTATAGAGCACGATACACCAGATTCAACAAGCGTTTCACATGTGACATAACGCTAGACGAATCAAAAGGAAATATTGGGGAACTACGAATTTGGGTTCCATTGAAAAACCCTAATTCGAACTTTCAACAATATTCCGCTAAGCACAGAATCTAACCCTAGCTAGGAACATTAACTCAACTCTTAAACGCACAAACCCTAACGAATCTAAGCAAAATGCAATCAAATTTTCAATATACCTCTACTAAATTCCACAATCACTGAATAAAGTAACCGTTTTTTAAAATTTTTTTTTTTTTTTTTATAATAACAAAGTAAAGTTAAAAATTCATTNCCGTTTTTTTTTTAAATTTTTTTTTTTTTTATAATAACAAAGTAAAGTTAAAAGTTCATTAGCACAAAACAACAAACCCAGGAACACAACTACAATGAAGAGAAGAAAAAGTTCTCACTTCAAAGTCTGTCTGGTTACTCCAAGTAAAGCACAGAGCTTTTCCCAGAAGAGGTCAGCGTTTCGGACAAGATACTGGTATGTCACATTAGCAGCAGAAGAGGAGGACTCGCCATGAACGTACTCCACTTGATTTTTTGAGCAAAGTGACATATTTTGGTTGGTAGACATTTTTCTCTTTTGCTTGTGTGTTGGTAAATGATAAGACGCTCTGGTACTTAAGCTGATTTATACATATTTTAAAAGATAAGACCAATCCTTAAACAGGATTCTCAGTATGAATCAACCACTCAGATGGATTTTCAGATAGTATAATTTTGCCAGTTGTAAAAAGAAGAGATAAAATGTAGTACTAATCATATTTAGTTTAATGAAATACGTTTCATAAGTTTGACTACCACATGTCAGATTTATTACCATAAACATTTTTTTTTCTTCCTTCCTTTATTGGCTAGTTATTCTGATTGGGCTAAAATGTAATTCATCCCATTAAGCCAATACTTATTTCTGAAAAAGGGAAATAAAAATATGTTTGAAAATCATTCCAAATCACTGCTAAGTGCTAACATCATTTGAGAAAGTGTGCTTTTGAAAGTGATTTGCAAGGTTTGTGAACAAGAGTTTGATGTCAAGTTATGGGAGACAAAGTTTTCAAAGTACTTATCAATTGCTAATGTAATTAAGTAGTTCATACATTAGCAAAACATGGTCCATCTTATTTGTCTTTTCATTAAAGTTGTATCTATTCATTCAAGTTGTCCCCTATGGATGGTTTCTTTACTTCTCAGCTTGTATACAAAATAATTATTTCGTAAAAAGTGAAAACAAAATTGGTCAAATAAGAATGTGGATGAGAGGTGTGTTCAAAGATTAGAAGTCTTAGCGATTTTATCTCTCTATGCTTATCTATAATTTGTTATGATAGAAAATCACATGTATACTAATTAAGGACTCCATTAGGGATTCCAAGTTGACCGCACCTCTGTTACTGAAACGAGAGGGAAACCAGGACAATGTCATTGTCCACATCGACAAGGCTAATAGACAATCCTTACAAAACAATGAAAATATACCACATGGGTTCTTACATACGTCAGAGGATGGCGAAGTTATTGGTATCATTACTTTGGAAGGTGTGTTTGAAGAACTTTTGCAGGAAGAGATTGTGGATCAAACAGATGAATATGTAGATGTACATAAAAGGTCCGGTTAAATACTCAAATAGCATTATAACAAATGCAACAATGTATGAGCCACTGAAAATCTCCCCTTTGCAGGATTCGAGTAGTAGCAGCAGCGGATGTTTCGTCAATAGCAAGAGCTCCTTCAAGTCGGAAGTTAATTGCACAAAAGGGAACTGTGACTAACACTCTCAGATGCTTCTTGCTCTTATGCTAGAGAGATTACTAGAAGAGCTAACTTTTGTAACATTTATTTGCAGGGAAGACAAAATAATCAAGCGCAGACGATAATGGCTCCGTTCGGGAGCAGGAAAAATTCCTTGGAACTAGCAACGAGCGTAATCGGGGAGATAAGTGATAATAAAATCGATCTTGTGTTATTTCTTGAGGAGCTAAAGACTATTGCGGTGTAACGTGTAAAGAATGGAACAAAAGAAATCCATGTCTTAAGCAGCTTCTGTTCCATTTGTTAAGTTAAACATAAAGTAAGCACAAGCAATTGGTTTGTCCAATGTTGAAAGATGTTTTTTTATCATGGATATATGTACTGTATCTTAGCAAATAAATACTTGCAATTTGTAATTTACAAAATAAATTTTAATTCTTTACTTTTTCTCTCTACTAGTCATATATGGTAATTCTTTACAACCCGAAACCCTTTGATCGAAACCTTGAAAAAGAGAATCATCTAAACCCTATGCCAGAAGTAAAAAACTTCACCTTTCTGTTTTGTGTATTCGGTCACCATTGCAAAATTTGTTTTTGTTTACCATTCACAACTTAATTTGCTTCAGTCTTCTTCTTCTTCTTATGTATAATAATTTAGTTATTTATATTTTCCGTTGTGTACTAGAGTTTTAGTATTTTCCAAGAACTAATAGAATTCTTTTTAAAAGAGAGATAAGTTATGAAATCTGCAACAATTATTTCATAACAAAAATTGACTACCAAGTATAGTAAGATAAATTTTTNATGAAATCTGCAACAATTATTTCATAACAAAAATTGACTACCAAGTATAGTAAGATATATATTTCTGAACTTTTTACGCTTCCCATATAAATTTTTTACCGTTATTTCTTTTAGTATAGATCTCCAAAATGACAGATTCTTTTTTTTTTTGCCCATCAAACATTAAAATTTTAAATAAAATCATCCAGATTGGTTAACCAAACGGGAGGAATAGGGTGTACATATTCAAATTCAAAAGAACGGGCTCGAGCCGAGCGTGCCAAACTATCCGCTTGGAGATTGAATTGACGTTGAATGTAGTGTAAGGAGAATTATGGGATCAACCTGCATATAGCATTGAAATTATCTAGCAAGGTGTCAAAAGCCGGCCAGACATCATTGAAAGATTCATTTTAAGAAATATATATATATATATATATATATATATATATAATACCTAATTTTCAATTTTCTAAGAAATGTTTTCCTTTTTCACAAACTTCCATATAAATTAGTTATACTTTTTATTTTTATTAATAACTTTAAAAATTTTCTGTACTTCTTTAGAAAACTATTTAAAAGAAGATAACTTTTTAAAATTGTAATGAATGAAAATACATTTATAGCGTACTTCTAATGCTCCAAATGGTGACCACAAAAAGGGAAAAAAATGAAGAGGAATACTGAATTCCTTTCCATTCCTTAAAAATTACACCATTTGTAAGGAACTTTTGGTTCCTGTGATTCCTCTTTGTTCTTCTTCATTCCTCCTCCTGCAGAGAATTACTGAACAAAAATATTCTTAATCAAATTCGAGGAGGAACAAAAGGAACCATTTTTTTCTTACAATTCCCTTTCATTCCTCAAATTTTGTTCCTTTTCATTCCTCTCATTCTTATTCTTCATCATTCCTTTTGTTCCTATAGTGGTCACCAGTTAGAGCCTAAATGAAGCGAAGAACACTTAATTTTTGAGGCATTGCGTTTGGTGTATTCTACCTCTGATGGAGGAGAAGAACACTTTAATTTTAAGGCTTTGCTCTTGGTGGTTGGCCTCTAGTGTAGGTATGAAAGTTTTTGCAGTTGTATTCATCAACGGCACCGGCAATTGTCACGGTTTGTCACGATTTTAAGAGAATTTGCCTCTTATTTACTTAGATATAACATTCATCGCAATTGTTTGACGGTACTGTCATTATCACCGCTTTTCATGTGTTTATGAGATGTTGTATCCTATTTGATTGGTGTTTGGTGCTTGACCATTCTTGCAATTAAATTTGAAATTCATTGCAAAGTCCATAATCACATACTTTCACTGATCAGTGACTATAGCCATAACATTTTGTTGCCCCCTAGACATATACCAAAGTATATAATTTTTAAGAGCTCTTGTCTCTGAAACACGTCTAGCTCTTTTGGTCATTATTTTTGTTTATAAAACACATACTGTCCGCAGTCATGATTTTCATTGGCTACAAAAACTGGTTATCTTCCGTAGCGATCATGATCCCTTTCTTATAAATTTGTTGGTGCTTGTTTCTATTGCAACAATAGTCTAGTCTAGTAGCTACATTCCTAATGAGCAATGACTGTTTTTTTGTTTAAGGTGGTGATTATGATCACTTCATTTAATCTTTTCAGTGACAATCTTCACGTCTCATTCTCAGGAGACATTACCTCTTATTTACTGTACAGTGGCTGTTGTCGATAGTCCAATAAGAAAGCCTGGTTCTTCCTTAATTTTACAGCAGTTATAGTGACTCCTTTTCTTCCGCAACTTAAAAGGAAAAGTGTGCTGCTTTAGAGTTATTGGACACTTAATCCTTAGTACTTTCTCATAATACAAGTATAATTCTTTTTTTTTCAAAGAAAGTTGATAGTGACCGTAGTCACTTTATCACACATAGTGATTGTAACCGTTCTCTTTATATCAATCATAATCATGAGTTTTTAGCCTCAAATGTCTGCAATGCTTTTAATCATGATCAAGTTTTTGCTATGATCATTCCATCATTATCAAATTTTTATAAAAGGTTTAGGATCATTCCCTGATTTTGGTAATGGTTTTTAACCATGGCTACCTTGTTATATAGCTTCTCTTTTCTGGCCATTTTAGACAGGACTAAAGGAGTCAAACATGTCGCTTAGCGTTAGTCAAGGTGCGTAGACCTCATATGTTAGGCAATGAGCCTTGGGCACATATGAGAGAAGTCTTATAGTCTATAAAATTATTCCTCTCAATGCTTAAGTTTGGTCTATAAGGTTTTTTCCATTGAAGGCTAAGACTGTTTTGTTACGTCGTGACTATGGTCACTTCTTTTAGGTTCTTAGGACATTTTGTCTTTCATTACATCACTTTGTGTTTTGTAGTGGGTGATTATTATCACTTCTCTTTTTATCTCCAACAGCCTTAACCACTGATTCTCTTAGAAAGCATGTAAGGCATTCCTGTACTTATCAGTTTTATGTGCCTCTAGCATCTTCTTAATATATTATGTTGGTGTTTATTCGTTCTACGCCCGTGTAGAGAAGCAATTAGCTTGATTCCTCATATGATAATCTTTTACCATGATCTTCTTATACACTTCTGGCGATCACTTAGGTTTATGCTCCTCTTCCTTTACGTGATTTAAAGGGCAGCACAAAGATAGGAGGAGGAGAGGTATAGGGTGTAGGACCCCGAATTTCATCAGGACACAATCTGATAAATTGTAAAGGAGAATATGAAGAACAAATCATAAATATAAGGATACCGAAAATTTAAGCGATCCGGAAAGCAGAGTCGAGATCTTGATCTCTTTTCTTAACTAAAAAATTGTTCCGTAGTGTGACGGTTCTATGACGATTAGAGTCCCAGAATACAACCGCGCTACAATCTTCTGATCAGCAACACTCTATTAGAAGTCTATCGAACCATGAATTTTTGTTGTACTCTCAGACAACTAAGATAAATAAAGATAAGAGATTGTTCGTGTTCTTATGTTTGTAAGAATCTCAGTTTTATATATAGGAGAAAGTGCTTGCTCTTCTAGCTTTTAATTTAAGCTAATCAAACGTACAATACGTCATAGCCTTAACATTCAATGTCAAATTATGACTTGTGACCATCATGAGGCTTTACGTTTCATGAGAATATATTTGTGATTATGAAATTAAATTAATCAAGTACTTATACTTAATCACAAATATAATTTGAATTTGATCCAAAAAGAATCCAAATTCAAATATCAATCTTAATCTGGCCTGACTCGATTTGTTTCGATTCGACCCGAGTAAATGTGGTTAAGATTTCTTCTCTATAGTACACCATAATGTATTTACAAGGTTTTAAGGTTTTAACCCAAGTAAAAAATTCTCCATATATAAACAAGAGGACTTCCACCTCATGTTTCTAATGTGGTGTATTTGCATTAATAAGGGACAAAAGATTGACAACTGTTATGGACGTTTATACAATTGTTCATTGAGTTTAAACAACTGTAAATTGCATTTAGTGAGGTGTTAGTAATACTTAAACAACTGTCATCTAGACTTAGACCGATTTGAGGAACTTCCAACTCCTCAATCTCGAAGAATCAGAGATATAAAGGATGAACTTGCGCAAGCTTATCGCAAAGAAGAGAAGTATTGGCAACAAAAAAGTCGGGAGAAATGGCTAAGAGAGGGAGACAAGAATTCCCAGTTTTTTCATCTCTCTGTTAAAGCAAACAGAGTAAAAAATTCTATACGCTTTTTGTTTGATGATCAGGGGAAAGAGCATACATCGACTGAAGAATTTCGCAAGTGGCTTTACAGTATTTTCATAATCTGTTCCAGTCGTCTAATTCTTGTTCTAGTTCGGAATATCTGTGTGATATGCAGTCCCCGTCACAGAATCCATGAATTTGTTGCTCACAAAAACTGTCATTGAGGAAGAAATAAAGACTGTGGTTTTTTCGATTAATGGAGAGAGTGCTCCGGGTCATGATGGTCTTATTGGTGTCTTCTTTAAGAAGTACTGCGAAATTATTAAACATCAAGTGGTCACTCATATTACTATGATTCCGAAGATTCCAAAACCCAAGCACATAAAGGATATTTGGCCTATCAGCCTCTGTTCTATTCTATATAAGATTGTCGCTAAGGTGTTGGTTAGTCGACTGAAAGGAGTGCTTCCTCAAATTATCTCCCTGACTCAAACAGCTTTTGTTTCTGATAGACTAATCTCTGACAATATTCTCATTGCACATGAAGTAACTCATGCATTGCAGATGCATCCTGAGATCTCGAGGCAATATATGTCAATTAAAACGGACATGTCGAAAGCTAATTATGACCGTGTCGAATGGTCTTTTTTGAATGAAACTAAGCAAGCTCTTGGTTTCAATGCTAAATGGCGCAAATGGATCATGAGCTGTGTTTCCTCTCTTTCCTTCAAGGTTTTGGTGGATGGACAGCCTTTTGGGAACCTGAAACCGCAGAGAGGAATTCGTCAAGGCGACCCTCTCTCTCCCTTTCTCTTTGTTCTCTGCACTGAATCTCTCATCCATATACTGAGAACAGCTCAAAGATGTGGTAGAATAGATGGTTTCCGATTCTCTTCAAATGGTCCTTCCATTACATACCTCCTCTTCACAGATGATAGTATAATGTTTTGCAAGGCTACGGAACATCAAGCTGAAGCTCTGGCGTCATGTCTTAAGGAGTATGAAAAGATCTCACGCCAAATGATAAACCCTTTAAAATCGGCCATTACCTTCGGAGCCTGGTTTCTCTTGAAATGTGTGCTCAAATAAAACATCGTTTGGGGATAGTAGATGAAGGAGGCCAAGGTAAGTATCTTGGTTTGCCTAAATATCTGGTGGATACGAAACATGATTTTCTGGACTTTGTCAGAGTTGGTCTTACATGAAAAAACTCATGTTGGTATGGGAAAAACTATCCCAAGGTGGTTAAGAAGTAATGTTAAAGTCTGGCCATGTCGCTTTCGGTATTTGCTATGACTTGCTTTCAGTTTCCTAAAGAACTTTGTAGAAAGTTAACCAGTGAGATGATGACGTATTGGTGGGGAAATGAAGAGGGAAGGAAAAAAATTCATTGGTCGGATGAGAGCAATTAACTCTAGATAAAGCTATGGGTGGTATGGGGTTTAAAGATGTAATTTGCTTCAATCAGGCCTTGTTAGACAAACAGGCTTGGAGGATCATATATGAACCGAACTCCCTCTTTAGTCTTTTTTTCAAAAGTCGATACTTCCCTCGGGAAGAATTCATAGTGGTGGAACATGAAGCTCAGAGCTCTTTTGCGCTAATATATAAATGGACTAATATTTTTGGCCCAAATCGTAAGCCATTCTAATAAACATAATGATATGATGCCATGTGGCATGTTATTAGAGAGATTTTGTAATTCTAGGTGGACATATTCAGGAACTCCAGAACCTCCCTTTTATATATATATAGATTTAAGTAAGGTTAGAGATCCTTTTTTTATATTGATATTGAGATGATCCATTTTTTAAAAAGAGGATCTATCAAAGACAAGAGGAAAACATAATGAGATTTAATTTCANGAACTCCAGAACCTCCCTTTTATATATATATAGATTTAAGTAAGGTTAGAGATCCTTTTTTTATATTGATATTGAGATGATCCATTTTTAAAAAAGAGGATCTATCAAAGACAAGAGGAAAACATAATGAGATTTAATTTCAAAATTGATTTTCTCAATTAAAAAAAGCAATTCAATACAAGGTTTTTAAAAGAGGATCTATTAAAGACAGGAGGAAAACATAATGAGATTTGATTTCAAAATTGATTTTCTCAATTAATACAAGATAATGCATTTACGTTAATCTATCATAGAAAAAATATCTTGTGTTAGTCATTATCTTAATGACTTTTACGTTAACTGTCACTGATTATCTTACAACACACAAAGCAAAAGAAAACAAATACAAAATTTCTTTTGTTAATATATTTAATATATATATCATTACTAAATTGCTCATCAGTAGATTATAAAATAAATTTTTCTTCAGTAGATTACAAGACTTTTAGTAATGATATACACATATATATATATATATATATCATTACTAAATTGCTCTTCAGTAGATTACAAGACTTTTTGTTATATATATATATATATATATATCTTTATTTCAGTAGATTATAAAATAAAAGTCATTAATTGCGAAGATTCTTTATGATTTATTGACAAATTAGGGGGTTTACATTAACTGTCATTGGGCTATAAATTGAACATTGATTCTTAGTGAAATGAAATAGGAGCTAGAAAACCAAAATATCAGACAGTTTTATATACTACAAAATTTTATCGAAAGATGTCTTCATCAAAACTTTACTTCGCTGTTCTTCTTGTCATCATGGTTCCTTTTCTTACTAATGTTCAATCTTCTTGTTGTAAGTTTTTTTACTCATAATCTAATTATAAATCCTATAGCATGCTGTTAAGTTATTGAAGTACTTATTATACTAACTCACAACTGAACATATATTAATCGGTGTAATATTAACATTTAACGATTTTCTTGGAATTAAAATTATATATATATATATATATATATTATGATGAACTACATGAATTATGAGGGAAATAGGTAAAGGCTTTTGTTCTAAACTGATTATTTTTGGGATGTTTACATAATGCATCAACTGCAGATAACCATTGTAAACATCCGGAAATTAATTAACCAGTGCAATTCTAAAACATAGAATTTGCAGTGGTTAATTAATTTTTAATGTTAGAATAAAGCCATAATTTTTTTTTAAAAAAATTATTATTTTAATGTTAGAATTAAGCCAACTTGCAAATTACTCCCAGAAATTTTTAATTTTTAATGGAACATTCTAACTCGGATATACAAATATTCATACTACTTAACTCTTGTGTTTGTTGAATTTTTAGCACAGAACGCTCCATTATGTAAACATCTGGTCGGACCGTACACGGATTCATGCTTCGATGATTGTGTAACCGGAAAGTACGGATTTAAATACGAATCCGCTTTTTGTAGGCGTGACAAGAGTGGAACTTGTAAGTGGTGTTGTTGCGAAAAAATCAACGAATAAGTGCTACTCCCAAAAATATTCAAAGGAACTATTAATGTTAAATAAAATTTTTACAAAAATTATGATTGATGTTTGAGGTTCATATTTGTTTAAATCTTGAGAAAAAACTGCCTATTTATACACCAAATCTTTATACTTGTTACTATAGTGTATATATAGACTCATGAACAATTTGAAATTGTCCAAAACTACGTGAAAATATGCAAAACATTACATACTGCCAGGGAGTAACTCCAAATCATGGTAGGCCTAAAAAAAAATTTATGTCTTGGACCCAAAGAAATATTCATTTATGGGATTTGGCCCAAAAGCCCCAAAACAAAGTGTTATCAAAACACTTCTTCGTATTGTCTGTCACGAACAGCATCAAGACCTTCACATAGAGGCAGGAACCATCAAGATATTGGTCGTGTTGAGTTCTCTCCAGTTCGTGAACTCTTGGCCTTTGCTTTGGGTAACAATTTGGAGTCTTGATATCATTTCTTTTGCTATATTACCTTTCATGGTCTGTTTATGTAATTCCAATTGTTTAGAATATATATGAATGTTAACTATGGGATTCTGAATATTAGTTTGACTAATTGTTATTTATCTCTTCTCAATTCTCTGTGTACAAATGTTTCGAGCATCTCTCATATAAATTCGTTGTTGCTGGAACACTTTAGAAGCCATGCTTGGTACATAAATAATTTTCTCTTTCAGATTATGTTTATGATATATCTTTCTCTTGGTTAATTTAGTTCTCAGGTTTTATAAATGTATTGGGTTCAAATAATTATGATTTTGGGCCAAAGCCCATATATGATGACTTTTTGTTTTGGCCCAATTTATATTTTTTTAGGTGGATAGTATTGGAGTCCACCTAAACTCTACCACATCAACAAATTTCATAAATAATAATTTAATCATTTACAAAATGAGATTTTACTAAGATTTATCATGTGTTCATGGTGGTGTGTGATGTTCTGCATATTTTCATGTAATTTTCGACAATTTCAAATTGTGCGTGAGTCTACAAAAATATGTATAAAGATCTGGTGTAGAAATATGCAGTTCTTCCTTCTCATCACAAAAATAAAATAAAAAATACATTCATTAATATATAGAACTATGTAGTAAAAAGACATTTTCTGCGGTGTGTGGACATATTTTTGCATGTAGTTAGTAACGAACATATTTGACAAACAAAATGTTATCCTTGAGACAAATATCCCTGAGAGACATTTATTATTACAATAAATCAAAATCTGAACTCTGAAGAAACAAAAAGTGTTTGATAACAAAACAAAAACCAAGAAATCTACGGAATTTTTCAAGTCGGTATAACTAAGCTTGAAGCAGGAGAATATTGTTGGATGAGAAACCGAAGTATGGAGAAGAGCAAGATCATTTGTGTCAAGAAATAGAAACCAAACTTGCATGATTTTCCTAAGATGTTTCCGCTGCTTGGTTCAGGATCTTCTGTCATAAAATGTACCTTCTTAGGTTGTTTGGGTACTTGCAATGACATTAGAGATCTTGTGAGCAGCAAATGCTCGATTTCAGTTTCGATCTTTCTTTGGAAAATGCCTTCAAGTTCAGATTCAATCCTTGAGTTTTCGAGTTCTTGGATCTTGGCTTCCTTAGCCTCCAGAACAGCTCTTGCTTCCTCGAGTTTATCTTCGAGATGTTTTACCTTCTGCTTCAAGATCAGCACCTGTGATCCTGAGGATGTGGGGGTTTCCTCTCTAGAGTTTTTGTTTCTTGTCTGGTTCGATGAGCTCAACTCATCGATGTTTGAATGAAGTGGTATAGATTCCTTACCCAGCTCCTGGAAACTTTGAACCTCTGCACATGTTACAGTCGCCTAGTTAGTTCAGAAATATCATATAACATTGAGAACATAAAAACTTGATTTAGGAACGGACAAGAGAGCTTTAGTTACATGAACACTGAGAAGTATGGTATGTGTGCAAACCTTTCCAAAGTGCTTCTTGCAGAGCTGCAAGATCTCTGATAGAATCCGCAATAAGATCCTTGTCGGTCCAATAATGGTTGTTTTTCTTACTCCCATCTCCACCTTCTTCTCTGTCCCCGTTCTCGCTTCTGCTATATGTTTGGACTTCCTCCCTAGCTTGACCTTTGCTAAATTCCCCAAAATGATTGATCAACCTATCTCCGTGGTTAGCAACAGAAACTGCGCCACTCGAAAACACAAAATCGCTACTCCTCAAGTCAGAATCCAAGCTTGAACAAGGCTTCTCCTTCTTTGTTTTCACTCGCTCTTCACTACCCTTCTTATTACTACCCGAAACAACCTTCCCTCCTACACCCTTAGCAGCAGTAGAATTACCGCTATGCTCTTCGCTTTTCTCAAACGTTTGGCCTAGAGTAAACATAAAACCAGGATCAGGACCAAATCCGTTGACGACACCCGGATAACGGTGATGTTGATGATGCACCATATTCACAGATCCAACAGAGCCTTCACTATCCTGCCTTGCTTCAACAGAAGACAAATCCACATGTTTAGAAGGAGGATTCACCAAACCCGTCAATCCACGCTTCAGCAACTTACCACCATCATCAACAGGAGTACCCTCGTCCTTAGTAACCGGACCATCTCTTTTGATCCGTCTCCATTTCTTCAAACCGAAACCTTTCCTCGTCGAATGCCCTGATCCACCCGGAGACTCGGCTCTAAAAGAAGTATCACCAACTTTATTCGAGTTTTCAGGTGATCCATTACTCTCCTCATGATCTAATCTCTGATTCATCACAACCTCAGGATGAACTGAATTACCATTATCATCCACAGATTCAGACACTGAATCATTCATACCTAAATCCACATATCAACATAACATCCCATCAAGATCCCAACACAATTTCACAAAAGTAACAAAACAAGAGTCAAATCTGAAAAATTCCCAGATTGTTTTCACTTTAAGGCTCTAAAGTACTGAGATTTAAGCTCACTAGTTTCAAAATACAGAACTGATTCACCTAAGAGACAAAGATGAACAAAACTCAAAATTCCCAATTGCTGGAAATATATAAAACAGAGAATCGAATCCAAATGAATAAAGCTAAGAGACGCACCAGTGATTCAACGAGTGGCTTCAAAAACCCTAAAGAGAGGAGCTTAAAGAATCTTGAAGAGCAGGAATGGGTTCAAGCGACGGAGAAACCCGCCGACATAATTGACGATGATGAAGAAGATGATGATTAGATTATTACCGGAAGTTGCATCAAACGATCCTTTTGCTTGCGTACTATACGGGAGGAATAAATTAGAATAAAAACCAAATGATATTATATTTGTATTAAAGACCAAATAAAATATTGTTGAAGATGGTGCGAAACACACGTGGGACCCACATGACATAACACCCCAAGTGCGCATAGCTGGCTGTTCGGTCCGATCTGGAATACAATACCATGTCCGAATATACTCCATTATATAACTATATACTATAGCCCAATCCGTTGGGCTTTTCTAAAGCCCATCGAAACACACATTTCTCATTGTGTGTGAAGTCTCGGAAACTTGAGTTCATTTTTTTGTTTTTTTTTTTTGTTTTTTTTTTTAAACTTGAGTTCATTGCATGCCGAACGATCTCTAATGACATATTAACAAAACTAGATAATAAATTGCCGAGGTTATAAAGAAGAAATTTATATTTTAAGCCATTTTTTGGGTTTGAGAAGAAGAGCTTGTACATTTATTGTTGCTCTATGAATTTGATAAATAATACATATCAAGATTATATTTTTTGTTTTCAGAATATGGATATTTCAGTAGTAACTTCCAAAATTTGGAAAGTTTGGAGGTTTTTCAATTTGAAATTTACGTCGTATATTTGTATATTTTAAGGGTTTGTTAATGCACTATATTTATTCCACAAAGAGTATATGAATTGCTAAACAAAATATATTAACATAGTTATTTTGTTAATGTATTTACATTGTTTACATAATTAATCACACTTGCCACCGAATGCCGCACCATCCTTGACTCCAAATCAAACCGCACCACCATTGCCACCAAATATAATCTATGGAGGATACAAAACTGGACCTTCTCCAAAAGGAAAAGGTAATCAGGCAACACCGACTCCATCACTCTAGTCAAAGATCCACATAACTTATGAATGTGTATGAAAATTCAGAAATTATAATGTGAGCGTTAGATTTTAAATAAAGCATAATAATAAATCTATTATGTTGCGCTGAGTTTAAAACATAGAAAGTCAATGCAAAATAATATTAAATACAAACCAAATTATAAATTAATATGCGAGTTTTCTCTCGCAATAGTGTATACATAACCAAGCTAAATGACATTATAATGAACTGAAAAAAAACTTTTAATCCTTATTTACATATTGAAGTTTATATATAAATCATGAGAACAGTAGAAACATTATACATTCAAGTTAAAAATGATTTAAATTCTACAAAATAGAGCAGATACCAAGTGTGTAAATATACAAAAACAAAATGCTTGATGAAAAAATTGGTTTGTGAACTATTTTGATATTTCTAATAGTTAAATCTAATAGATGATTGTAAAAGTTTAAAATCTCAGAATGAAATAGCTTGCTAGAGATCTAAAGATATTTTATTTCATTGTTCTAAATGAAAGACGGTGATATATTTTAGATATCACATTTTCTCTTCAAACGCTGTATATTATTTAGATCCATACAAAATAGTCTATATTTTTTTTCTACTATAGTTTTCATTCTGGATGTTTAAGCATATAGTCACACACTTTATTCTAATATATATTGTGCTCATTAGTCTTATGTGATTTTTAAAAATAATATGGTGATTACATTGTTTGAATAATCTCATTGTTCGTTTTCATGCACAGATTAATGGGAGGGGCGCTAGAATAACACATATTCTAGTGAAAATTACCCGTTTAATCAAAATAATATTTGGTCCAAGTAATATTTTATGAATGGTCAACATGCCCTTTTTTCCAATGGATTTTTATTGTCCTAGTTACGGTATACTTATTTCTTAGAAGAATAACACTTTCAGTATCAACAGATTTTTCGTGGTAGACTTTTTTCACGTTATTGGTAGAATTGTTTTTTAATTATGGACGGTTTGAACTTCCTCGAAA
Source organism: Aurinia saxatilis (assembly GCA_900406295.1). NCBI lineage: Eukaryota > Viridiplantae > Streptophyta > Magnoliopsida > Brassicales > Brassicaceae > Aurinia > Aurinia saxatilis. The sequence goes on from OVAP01000701.1 coordinate 30,745, forward strand.
TTAGGTTTTTTTAGTTTTGGCGGTTCCTCTGGTGGCAGATTTAATTCACGTTATGACAGACTTATTTAACTATCCACTTCCTTAAAAATAGGTGTTTATAGTTGTGGCGGTTCCTCTTCGCCTAAATTATCCTGTTCCTCATCCTCTAAGTTAGCGACAAAACACTTTTGCTTCTTATTTTTTCGTTATCATGGCCTCCACGCATAAAATAACATGTCAGAATATATTCAACTTAAAATATATACTTGACCTCAATCTATTGGGCTTTTAAGGACAATGAAAAAAAAACTTTATGATTAATATATAATTTACATAATAATACTGTTCGTTAGGAGACAAACTAAAATGAAGATTAAATATTTTAGAGATTCATTGTTCAACATATATATGACAA